>NEWO01000136.1:500608-593146 GCA_003013225.1 Phalaenopsis aphrodite | reverse complement strand
TATTCTTGCAATATTATGTTAATACACATAACTGTTATTTTTCCTCTATTATGGTAGTATTCTTGCAATATTATGGTAATATTAAGATAATATAAATGATTTTTTCATTCTGGTTGTTTTTGATAACATAATTGTTATTTTTCTTGTTATGGTAATATTTTTGAAATATTATGGTAATATCATGATAATACTATGATGAAATAACTGTTATTTCTCAAATATATTCTCGGAACAATCACGATACGACTGCAGAGCCAAGAATATAATAAAGGAATATTCCAATCAAATCAAGTTATATACCTTAACGAGCGCTGTTATATAATAGTTGTATTATGGTAATATTTTGGTAATATTCAATGCTTGTAATATTCAACGCAGGCTATAATAAACTGACAAAATATTTTAGTCAAATATAGCTTATTCCAATTGTAGTTAGACAATATTATGATAATATTGAAGTTTAATTGCTATTTATATTACATTTTTGTGATGACATGTATAAAACAACTTAATATTAAAAATATATTCTCGGAACAACCACGATACGACCGCAGAGCCAAAAATACAGTAAAGAAATATTCTAATCAAACCAGGTTATATTTCTTCGCGAGCGCTGTTATATAACGGTTGTATTATGATAATATTTTGGTAATATTATGTTAATATTTAACGTAAACTATTATAAACTGACAAAAATATTTTAATCAAACATAGCTTATTCTAGTTGTATTTAGATAATATTATGGTAATATTAAAGCTTTATTGCTATTTATATCACATATTTTAGTGATGAAATGTATAAAAACAGTTTAAAATTAAAAATATATCTTTGGAACAACCACGATACGACCGCAGAGCTAAGAATATAGTAAAATAATATTCCAATCAAACCAGGTTATATTCCTTAGCGAGCGCTGTTATATAATTGTGGTATTATGGTAATATTTTGATAATATTCAACGCAAGTTATAATAAACTGACAAAATATTTTAATCACACCTAGCTTGTTCCAGTCGTATCTGCAGGAATATTATGGTAATATTAAGGTTTTATTGTTGTGTATTTCACATTTTTGTGATAAAATATATAAAAACAATTTAATTTTAAAAATATATCATTGGAACAACCACGATAGTACCTCAAAGCCAAGAATACAGTAAATAAATATTTCAATTAAACCAGATTATATTCCTTCTTAGCGAGCGCTGTTTTATAATTGTTGTATTATGACCATATTTTAGTAATATTAACCGCAGACTAAAATAAATTGACAAAATATTCTAATCACACATATTTTATTCTGACAATCTGGACGTAATTTGGCAATCTTTTTGTAGTATAACAGTTTTATTTAAGATAATATAACACATTTCAATGAAAATAAAATTTAACAGTTGTATCTTCCATATTAAAACTACAAAAACTACATTAATTTCACAATAACAAACAATAGATTGATTTAACACTGCAGAAACTATATTAATACTGCATTACGTTCATTCATTGCAGTTTATTGGTATTTCACATGTCATCATCTAGGTCCATCAATAAGCTCGTATATGTGTCTATGAGCAGTGTTACAGACAATTCCTGCAGATTTTGGGTAATCACAAGTGGACGTAAGTAAATTTGTATAATCAGAATTTGTTCATATCACAAAGCGTTTCGAATTTTAAGTTATGTACCTGACTATATCGATCCGACATTGCAAATAAGTTTGGGTCGGATGAGTGAAATGCATCTTGACTTGAACCAACTTCTTTGTCTTTTTCTATAATGCAATGTTTCATGTTAGAGAGTTGTAACACAACATGCTTGAAGACACGTTTATTAGTATTATAGGTAAAACTTACTTTTTTACTTTCTTGTTCTTCTCTCAATAGTTTTTTACCCTTGTATTAATATTTCTTTTGGATGCATCTTCGTTGGGTCGTTCAAATTGTGTTGTATATTCGATGTCCTTTTCCTTTTTGTCCTTGACATTTTCCGGTAGTCTCTCCCATTCAATATGACCTCTGATTTGATTGTTAGCTTTTTAATGTCTCCAGCACATTTTTTTCAGCAAGTTCGTTAGCTTGTGTTAAGAGACTGATCCGACATGCAAATTTTTGAATGTGTGTTCGATATATGAGTCCACTTGAACAAGTTGGTGACGTTTGTGAATCTTTCAGGTGTTTATATCCATAGCTGTTATATATATCTCTCTTTGCATGAACAGACCACCGTAATAATATATATTTATTAGGGATCTTTGTTATATTCTCATAATTAAGTACCCTTAGAACGTGAGCACATAATAAACCCATTATTTCAATTTTTTTGCAACTGGATGTTATTTCAAAATTACTTTTGTTGAATTTATCAATCCAGAGTCTGTCTATGTGCTCACTATTTAAGTTTCTAATGTAAAATTCTTGAATCTCCGGTAGCTGAGCACTCCACAGCAAATCCACACAAACTATGTAGCAACTCTGTTTCAAATATTGAATATAACTTCCTCGTATAAACTAAAACACCTTGCCTCAATATGAGACTACTTTTTATAGCGGGAACAATTGCAGACTGTTCACATTTAAAATGTTCATCCTTCTCATTCCTTCGCCAATATTTTATGACATTTTCAAGACCCAAGAAAATTTTAGTGAGAGTTTTTGTTGGCTTGAAGGCACCACGACAAATGTTATTCGTGGCAACATAACACCTGTATATTACTATCATACATAATATCACCATAATAATACAAAAGTAATACCATAATAACACAAATGTATAATTCAAAGCCAATAATACAGAAATAATATCATAATATCACCATAATAACACAACAATAACACTAATTACAATGACAACATAACACCAGTAAAATCATTAATTAGATCTAATAACACTAGTGCAACCCCATGATAAAACCTAAATAACACCCAACTACCCTTAAAATAACACCCAACTTTAATATTACCATAATATTGTCTAAATACGACTGGAATAAGCTATGTTTGATTAAAATATTTTGCCAGTTTATTATAGGCTGCGTTGAGTAGCCTTCGTTGAATTTAACCAAAATGTTACCAAAACATTACCATAATACAATCTAAACCCTAAACTATAACACAATGATAATGCCTAAATAACATCACGTCCACCCTCTAACATAACAGTAATATTGCAATCAAATAATACAGTAATCACACCAGAATAGCTCCGCAATACTATTATTAGGACACCATTAATAGCACCAGTAAATATAGAGAAATAAGTTCACTTGCGGAAGGCTTTCGGCCGCAGCTAATAAGCTCAATTCATTGACATCATTCTCGCAATCATTTTGCGAATCCATCAACATTTCTTGGTTGAGAGAGAAATCCATCGGAAGAACCCTAGCTGTCGAATACGAGCGCAAATGGAAAGAAATTAATTCTTGAACCCTAAATCGGAATGAGACCAAATATTCTTTTTTACTCCTGCGAAGGTGTAGGAGGCTTCACGAGCTGCCACACTTATGCACTCTTCTGAATTCTTGTGCACTTATTTTGTGTACGAGTCTATAAATAGTTGTTTTCAGTGTGAAAAAGTTTAGTTCTTAGTGCATTTAGTTTCAAATCTCTTGTGTGGAGTCTCTTCCTCTTTGTGGGCTGTATCCGAGGAGATGACGATGCATTTGCTGATCCTCTCTTAGGTGGTGATTGTATCTTCCTTTTTTATTTTCCCCAAACCTTCTCCTCTTTCACTTTTCAGTCGTCGAACTGTCCCTCCGTCACGCAGACACCAGCTATTCTCCCTTCCTACAAGTTATTAGTGCTGTCCTGTCTCCCTAACTCCTTTCAAGCTTCTCCCAACCACCACACTACTACTGTCGACCATTTACAATCCTTCCTACTTGCTGTTTGCACCTTCTCTTTGCTACCACCCGCCTCCCGTGGCTGCCGTCATCCCTCTATTCCTCTAACCGACCTCCATCACCCATTAGGATAATTTTAGGAGTGTTTGCTTTTGTTGTTTTATGTTTAGTGTTGTTATTTTCGTTCATGCTGTAACTCTTTTTTAATATCAATGAAATTTTGCTTTTATATTTCCAATATTTTTCCTACTAGTTCCGGCATTAGATATCCTGTAGCGACAGGAGACTGCTCTTGATGGAAGCTGAAATACTCTATCCTCCAGTCAATGGTTTGAAAAGATTTAAGATATAACTAGTATTAAAATTTTTTTTAACTTACACAATGCCATATTTATTAATCAAAAATTTTTTTTTGAAATTGAATTAGGATTCAGTTAATATTATTCCATTATTGTTGATTGAGCTCTTAGGACCTAATTAAATATTCTTACCTAAAAAAGACTTGCATTATAACTGTGCTGCAATATTAGTTTCTGGTTAGCATTGTGACATGAGAACACAGATTTGATTTAAATTTTTAACTGTATATGTATACCCTTGATTGCTTATCAACTCAAGGCCGGACCCCATAGTAACCGCAAATTAGTAAAGCTATATGACCATGAGAGTGAAACCAAATATTTGACGTAAATCGTTTGAGTTAATTTGACTAATTATAAAACTGATGGATGTTATTTTAGGTTTTATTTTATTGCAATTATGCTCAACATTCATTTTCTCTTCTAGTCTTGCTTATTGACACATTTACTGAATGGCTCATGTATACCCTATGCTCGGAGCAGTAATTCATTTGTCTGATAGGTTCTTTTTTCTTCTAATAATTGCTATAAAAATTGTTTTTTACTCAATAAACCATCAAAAGTATGCCAAGCGTTAATGGATCTAATTTGAAGAAGCTTAGTAGAGAGAAGTGGATGATAGTCAATATAAATATTATTTTAAGGCTTTCTTAACTTCTCTTTATTCTTTCTCTAGTCTTTTCATGGGGGGTTGAACTAATTGAGAGGAGAGATCACTTAACTTTTCATCCGTCTAATAGGAAACCTTTGTACCAACTTCTATAGAAGCACCTTTTGCATTGCCTTATGAATTAAACTTTTTCACTTCGTTCCTTCTGTACTTCACTACTTCTCTACTAGCATCTGATAAAGAATAAAGTCCCAACCTTACTCCTCATGCCATAAGCCATGCACTTTTTAAATAACAACATTATTCATTTAGGAGCCATTTCCAGAACTCTTTTGCTCTCTCTTTGCTTCTTGGAATATGGTAGATAAAGTGTCAAGATTGAGCGAGACCCTCGACTCTAAATTAATGTTTTGGAGATCAGATTTTTAGATAAATTTTAGTACAATATTATTGGTTAAGGAATTGATCTAGTTATTTATTATTTATATTGAAATTATATCATATTAGAAAATAATACATTTTTGTATATTCTGTCAAGCACTTAGAGACAAAATGCGAAATGAATATATCCGTGATTGGGTTGGTGTAGCTCCAGTGACGGATAAATTTAGTGAGTTGTTTTAGATGGTTTGATCACATTAAACTACGGTTATTTGATGATCCGATTAGAAGAGTAGATGTTTTAGATTCGACTTATGTCAAGAAAGGCAGAAGTAGACCTAGGAAAACTTGGACATCTTGTATAAAAAATAATCTTAATTTTTTAGACTTACATGAGAATATGACACTAAATAGGACGCATTGGAGAAAAATGATTCATGTAGGCGATCCCACTTAGTGGGATAAAGGTTTTGTTGTTGTTGTTGTTGTTGTCAAGCACTTTTTTTTTTTTTTTTTTGTATATTTGTTCCATTAAACTTAGACACACATATAGCGATAAAGTTTTCTCCTCCTAGGTTAATAATGACCATTCTTTTCTTATTTAGAATTCTAAGCATTGCATTCAATCATAAAATCTAGAATTTTTCATGTTAGTTCTCCCCACTTCTGGCAAGGCACGCATATGACTAGGCTACTTGGAGAATCATTACAATTAGGCTAAAACCTAATACAATTAGCTCTTTTATTTATATTATACCTCATCATTCTCATATATTTTTGATCTCCAACATGAATAATTTATAATGCCATTCTCTAGATTTCAAATTGAAGGTAGCAAGTAAGATTCAATTTATTGTCTTAAATTATTTGTCCTGTTATAGTTTTTCTCTTAATTCTCATATAATTATTACTTTGTTGTATTAGAATGGGTGGCGGAACAACAATAAAATATTAAGCTTGGAAATATGACACATAAGTTAAATATCTGAAAGGAGCAAAGAAGTTTAATTTTTACTTGAAATATAAATTTGGTGACAAACAGATTACTGACGGTGTTGAGAGACTGAAAAATATCACTTGCATATATCTAAATGTTGGACTCTGTGAAAGGGGTCGGATGAAGTTTAAAAAATGCGTACATCCTTAAAAAATTACTACACATCAAAAGAAGAAGCTCAAATAAATATGCAGGAAATGTTTGGGAATAATATTTACTTTTGTTCTCAACATGAAATTAATTTTTTAATTATGATAGAGGAGCTGGCCAATATGTGTTTTTGTTCTGAGTTTGAATGAAGATGAGAATTAATAATTCTCAAGCAAGTTCTCCTCTAGTCTTTGCAAAAGAACATAGAAATAGAGTATGTTTAATATTGCAAGGTACTTTTATGTTAATGAAATTTCATTTAATGTGGTTAGGACTGTAGGATATTATAGACGAGAAATAGATCTTCCTAAAATATATGAACTACAAACTTGGATATTAAATGATGAAGTTAAAACAATGACAAAGATGGTTGATGAAGTCAAAAAGGCGTGTTAAAATAGAAGTTACAATAATGTAGTCATATTTTAGAAAAAGAAGTATTATAATTTTTTTTCCATCAAACCTTGTATGACTAATTTTGAAATCTATTGATGTATCAATTTTTTTCAAAGATGTTGAATTGGTTTTAAAATACTTGTAAGGCTGTTGAGAATGTTGTAAAGAGCTTAGTCGTTCAAGTTATTATAGATAATGCAATTGCCTATAAGGTTGTAGGATCCTTGTTAATGGAAAAAAAAGAGGCATCTTTACTTGGCCGTGCTGCTTATTGTTTTGATAATTAAGTTGGAACAATTTTTTTATAAATAGGGTCAACCAAATAAGCCAATCTTATTAAATTTCACAAATTATGTTAGCCATTTGTCTTGATAACCAAACAACACCCATTAATTTCAAAAATGAGCATGATATATACCACCAACTAACTCTTTTTTTTGAGAGGTTGAGACAATTGACACAATATAAATATGTTTTGCTTCAAGCAAAAGTAGTAAACAAACTTATTTATAATCATTCTTATTAAGTATCATGATTTTATGAGAAAATTCACAAGAAAACTATCCGATCAACAATTACAAGATTTATCAGAAATTATTTGATCTTGTAAATATTTGAAAAATTATAACTATCTTTAGATGTTATGTATGCTCTTGAAGGATGGGATAAAAATTCTTGGGCAAAATAATCATAAGAAAAATAGTAAAGAAGATTATTTTTAAAAAATTACTACATTTTGGCGTAATGTTGATTATACTCTGATGATCACAACACATTGAATGAAGTTATTATGAATGTATGAGAGGAATTCAACATTGAGATTTATATATAAAGTTATAAACAAAGTAAATGGGGCATTTATCAGTTAAGCTATGAATAAAGTAAATGAGAAAATAAGATTTAGCTAGTAAAAAGCGCCTCATAAAGAAATATGTAAAATTATTAATTAAAAACCTGATCATCTGCTACATCAGTATTTGCATGATGAACCCTCAATTTCATTATCATAAGGATGTCCACATATATAAAGAGGTTAAAATTGGTTTATATGCATGTGTGGATATGCTTTTCTCTGAGATTTAACTATCTTAAATGTAATGATCGTTTTGATGATCTTTATTTGAAGAATAGAATGTTTGGATTTAGAGCAGCCGAAACATACTGCAAGAAATGCTTGGTTGTTATGCGATTCACCAATAATTGTAAACCTAAAATTTTATGACTTATATTTAAGCTTCTTACCTTAAATTATAATTTGGTGATATCATGCTTGAACTTAAAACATTTGCGATTCAAATTTTTAGTCTTACTTATTCAGCTTCTACATGTTAGCTTAATTGGGGCATAGTTTACCAATGGCATCCAAAGAAAAGGAATCAATTGGCTACAGACCGAATGAACAATTTATTTTATGTTGGGTTTAATAAAATATTAAAAGACAGATAATTAAAGTTACAGAAATAAAATCGTGGTGATGAAATATATTTATTTGTTATTGATGATATATTATCTAATGATGAATAGATAATACCAAAAAGAAATGAAGGATTTGAATTTGAAGATGAATGAATAACCTTTAAAGTTGATCAGAATGAAGATATTAATTCTAATAACATTGAAAGATGCCAAAGGGCCACTGAATCTGAAGCGACAAATTCATATAAAAGAAAGAAATAAAATGAGGTTGGAGCTTCAAAAAATCAAAAAATAATTTAAGTTCAGTGGATTACTTAGCTGCTTACTAATTTATTGTATATTGAATTCAATGTTAACTAATATAGGGAGTAAGATCGAAGATATAATATTTAAATAAGAATTTGAAGATAGTGATGAGATAGAAATTACAGATGGCAAAGTCATTACATATGATAATTCTTCTGAAAATCACTAAAATGTTGACGTGGCCATTGTGGATCATGATCTCTATTGCACATTCAAATGTTAAGTGAGTACTTGCATTAATTCTCATTTCAAATTTCTATTTTATATTAACATTTAAGATTAAGATTTTTAATTTACGTCTAAATAATGATGAACTAAATGAATATGTTGATTGTTTGCCATATTTATGTATTATTATATTTTTAGGAGTTAATTTTTCTATTTCAAGGCTTACACTTAACCCTTGCTAAGTTTAAATACTCTAGTTCTTAGTTTTGCTTTTTTAAACATTGGGCGGGACTTTAAATCTCAGAATCTACATCTATCAAGATTCAAAAGATCATTAAAAATCTCAATTCTATCCAATTTACCATAAGCATAATGAATGATTTAATGAAAAAAAAAATTGATAAAATAATAGTAGCACTTTGCCACAATCAAGCCCAACCTTATAATTTTGATGGAGGGAAATAAGATTTTGTGAATTACATCATTGGATTTCTTATATTCTTTGTTAATAGGTAAAGTTTTTCCCAATGAGAAGCATCATGAAGATAAGGTCAAAGGTCATCACTTTTGAAGAAAAAAATCAATGTTGAAACAAGAAAAAATTTATAATATTCCTTAAAATTTGGCATGTCAATCGAAGAAAATCCTTAGAAGAAACAACAAAGTTAAAAAGCCTTAATGCTCTCACTGCCAACGCAAGGATCATGCTCATTTTGATGACTAGAAGCTTCAATAAAGAAAGAATCCAATCATAAACTGTTTTATCTTGCATCTGCATTGTCCGTGTAATTATTAGTTAATATGACTAAAGATATTTTTGACATTGCGCTATAGTTGAGCAGACAAACAAATTATGAAGATTTTAAACTGGATTTTTGTCGTGGACCTCCTTTTTATTTTAGCTTGTCTTTTCTTTGCTCTCCACCATACTTTACTTTTATTTGTTTATATGCTCTTCGTCCACGTTTCTATCTCTATCACTTCATTCCAATTCTCTTTCTTGTTCTGTGCGAGTTTTTTCTTTTATTGATTATCTTCGTTGCCTAGCATTTATTAAGAAGTTTAGGGTGCTCTCATAAGTTCATCTTGCACTCAACACTGATTTGGAATATTCTTTCTTGTATGTGATGTCACATTGTTGTAGTTTTGCAAACCCAATGTTTTGAAATCACTATATTTGGAGATGCCTAACTTGATGAACTACATGTTCACCAGGCCATTAATTTTTCATGCAATTCTTAAAATTAATTGGTTTTGACTTTGTGTTTTTATTCATCTGTGGAATGGAGCAGTAGTTTACTATTACCGAATGGTAGCAAATATCTTTTTTTTCCTTTTTGATTAGTAACGGAGCTTCATCATCCCACTTGTTATTAATGAAAAGAAGTTATTTATGCCCTGTTTTTGAACACGTTGCTTTCTTTTTATGCTGATAAATTTTTAAAAAATGTTTGGAAGGGACTTCATTTATCTCCCTTGTCACGACCCGATGTGGGGCTTGAAATTAACCAATACGGGTATAGGCGGTCAGACGGTGTGAAATAAAAATTCGATGCCCCATTTTCTATAACTAGTAATTAACAAAATGAAAGAAACATTAATCAAATTAAATTACAGTATTAAAACTAAAATTACTTAGTTACTGGTTGTCCGCGCCTACTATAAATGTTCTCTTTTAATACTCTTCGTTAATCACTTATAACCTTAAAAGTTAGTTTAAGACACTTGTGAGATGAGCCAATGAATACTCATACTCATAAATCACAATAATTCAAAAGAAAATGAAACAATATGCATGTCAGTCGAGCATTTAATAAATCAATAAAAATATTTAATGTTATTCAAAGAACCTTTCTATACCAATATCATTTTATATTTGTACAACCGTCACAGGAACCCTCTAAAAATTGTGTCAATTAAGACACATCAATATCAATATCCTTTTCCATATATGTGCATGAGTACCTTATTGTTATCCCACTAGTATTATCAAGGGGTGACTCAATCATAGTCAATCATACACATACAAGTAATCAACATAAATATATCATTCATATGCTCATCGCGTTCTATTCAATATACTATATAACGTATACCAATGCATAATGTTAAGTAACTACAAACATTACTAACAATGTGACCAATAAAAAAAAAATATATAAATTAAATAAAGTTTATGCAAATGTTATTATCTACAAAAAAATCGAGAAGAATCAAAATATTATCATAAATAAAAGTACAAGCATTCACATCAATATCGATAAATTTACCTTGATGTCGACTTCTAAAATTGGAAGTCTAATATGGTATAAGATTTAATTAATTTAATATTTTAATAAATTATTAATTTTTCATTATTTAAGTATTAAATTTCATTATTTATTTTAAGCAATCCTAGTTAAATTCATTAATTACATTTATAATATAAACTGAAATTTCCTTATTGAGATGTGCTTAGGTGAATTTAAAATTTTGTTATTAATTTTACAATATATATATATATATATATATATATATATATCAAAATGGCGGCGTTGCGGGCTCTGCTAGGGTTTCGCCGACGATTTACAACGTTGAAAATCCCTGCTTTCTTTCCATAGTCAACGTCGTTTCGTGTCGACGACAACTCATTTTGCTTGTAGGCTCGTACGAAGTTGTCGACAACAACTCGTTTTGCTCGCAGGCTTGCACGACGTCTGTCTTCGTTCCTGATACGGGGTTTGGCTGTGTCTTTGCACTCGTCTCCTTCCGCACGACAGTTTCAGCTCCATCTGCAGGCTGATTCCTATTTCGTCTTCCTCCTCGATTCATCTCGACAGAAGCTTTTTCGGCTTGCTACGTCGTTGTCGACGCTGCTTCCTGTTGCAGTCTTGCGGTGCTTTTTGTTGCCATCTGCTGCACTGCCCTATCTTCTGTGGTGCTTGTGTGAAGCACGCTAATGGCCTCAAGACTTTCCTATGCCTTCGCCCTCGCCGGTGATAACCTCGCCAAACCCTCCTATGCTATAGTGGTTCATGAATGCAACACTCATTTCCACCTTGCACATAGTCCAATATTTCCGCAAATGTACCATGATTCTGTTGCAGGACATGGAGATTACAATCTCATCAAGAAAGTAGAGAAAAATGCGGACAAACCAACAATATTCTTCTTTGATGCTGAAATTTCAACTCGTGCAGAAAAATACAAATTTACACTAGTTAGAAAGTTCTAATTAGGTTGCCTGGAGATGAAGATTATCAAGAAGATTTTTGAAGACTTCAAACTAGTTGGGGCTTGGAAGGTGGGTTATTTCGACAGAAGACATGTTATAATACAACTGAGTATAGATGAAGATTACACAAGAATTTTCTAAAAAAAATTCATCACAATCGATGACAAACATTTGAAATTGCTCAAATGGACCCCTAATTTTGATTTCAGTCAAGAACCCCCAATTGCGTCTATTTGGTTCTCATTACCTGAACTCAAGCTTCATTTCTTTGACCTACCTATCTTATATGCAATTGGGACTATCCTTGTAAAACCTTTACATGTAGACTTTCCCAAAGTTCATTTCTCAAGGCCCTCTACTGCAAGAATTTTGATTGAAAGAGATATTACTTACCAGATGTAGAAAAAGTTTGGCTTGACTTTGCTCACAATGGTTATTGGCAAAAAAACATTATGGAACAAAAACCTTACTATTGCAAGCACTGCAAGATGTTCAGGACACCCACAGTAGAAATGTTTCAGATTCCACCCACAGTTGAGAACTAATAGTCAAAAGCAAGAACATGCTGTTAGTGCACCCCATGTGCCTGAATGCATTCCTAACAAATCTGATGACAACCAACCTGATGAAGGAATCACCACAAGACAGGAGTTGGTGTCTGCCCCTGGGAACCCTTCTACCAACCATACTACAACGGATAATGTTCAGACCGAAAATCAGGATAACCCCGCAACTCCTATTCAGGAAGCATCAGGCGTAGAGGTGACAATTCACACTTCACATACACTGAAATCTATCGTTGTAGGAACGACTGCCTTTCCTTCTACTGCGGTTCTAAAATCTAATCAGACCGAGGATCACATGAGTCAGTCTTCTGATGAGGAATGACAGGTTTACACTTCTCGACGGAAGAAGAAGGCTGGGGGCATACTCCAACTTGAAAACTTAATGGATGATACTTTGGTTACTCCTGGCAATGACACGACACTTCAGAGTTTTCCGCTCATAAAACTAGAGGAAGAGGCAGGACTAAATTGACTCGTCCCTAGCTACTTGTTTGCTGCAAATTTTAATTTTTTGAGTCTATCTGTATCTTTTAGTTGGGGTATTACTGTACTTGGTATCGTATGGGTAAGGTACTTCTATTGGGCCCTCTCATACAACCTTTATGTATCTTCTTTATTTCAATAAAATCAGCCTTTGTACATATATATATATATATATATATATATATATATATATAATCTTTAAAATAAAGTATATTTTACCTTTGTAAACTCTGTTGAGTAAAACCATGTATGCGGCCCGCTTCGCCTTCTTCCTCGAGAGCTAGTGCAGCGAGTCAGCTACCTTTTCTTCTCCTTCGGCTTGGTGGCATATGATCGATTTTCGCTGTCCAACTCCATAGGTAAGCCAACTGCGACGTTTTATAGGCGAAAATTCACCTCTTCCACTTCCTGACCTCTAGTTTTTGTTCCTTCCCCTTTGGTTGTCCGACTCCTCGTTTCCTCTTCTTCACTTCTTCGTTTCCTCTTTAGTCTATTAATTTCTTTTTCCGATTCTTCATTTCCTCTGCCCCTGTGATTGAAATGGGGCTGTTGCATCCCAGGAACTGAATTTAACTTAAAAGAATAATCTTTTAATCTTGAAAAGTCATCTATGTGAGGCTATCCCTTTCAATTTTGGTGTGGCAGTGCTACTTTAGTAAATTTAGTTTAAACATGGTGCTATACTAAAGCAACTGACTTGTGTTGGATACCAACAAAGGCAAACTTTTGATCTATAGTCATACTCTGTCATCCGCATCTGCTTTGTTGGCATTTTCATGTCAGATAATATAAGCTCCAATTTCAGATAAACTAAAAGCAGCACTCTATTAATTAATTTATTTCTTGCAATCTCAAAGGCATGATACTTGCGGAGCGAAGTAGGATGGTGACATGCATATTTGGTATCAGCAGGGCTGAATTGTGAAACAACTCTTTGTCTTGTTTCTGCAGATTACAGATAATCTAGAGCAAAGATTTTACAAAGAACTTCGCAATGAACGGTTTCAGTTTGCGAAAGCTGTGCCTTGCGTTTACAGCAAATTGTTAGCTTCATGTAAGGGGCAGATGTAAGTTAAATTTTATTTATTTATTTGAATGTGCGTGTGTGTTTGAGAAGGGCTTGAAGTTAGCATTGTTTTTCTTCTGTCTCATCATTGATCATTTAAAAACATGCTAATTTTATTCACATTTACCTTCACTTGGAGCTTACTTTTCAAGTTGAGCTTATCTTTTACTATTTCTTGAGTTTTCAGACTGCACTTATATGGTTATATCATGTTCATAAGAGCAAGTTCTATTATGTTGACCACCTTTTTCTTATTATCCAGAAATACAGAAGATGGCATTTATATTTCTCATATCTGTGTATCCTGTGTTTTAAGAATTTGTTCATTGAAACATAGATAGTACGCTTAAAAAACTTTTAGTAGTAAACCATAGACAATGTGTCTCTAGGCAACATTTGGAATGGACACTATTGGAATTTGGAAGTGAAGAACATCTGTGGGCATTTGGTTTATAAGATAACATGATGTAAGCATCACATCACCCAAGCACAGTTTTGAAGTGTTGGTGTTGAATATGATAGATCTCATAACTTCAAGAAGTTGGTGGGCTTCTATTCAAACAACGTCGTTTTATTATGGTGTGTCGAAAAATGTTCTTTGATGCACCGTTTCATTTTGATTTTAATAATATTCTGCCTCTAAGAATGTGTAAAACTGAATATTGGCAGGATATTAAATTTTAATCATATTATTGAAGTTCTTAAATATTAGTTCTATAGGATATTTATCTTTTATCAAATAAATCTAACATACTCGAGTATGATCTTCAATAAAAGTAATAAGAAATCGCATAAAGTAAAGATTTTGACACTCTGTAGTTCACTAAATATCATTGTGCACAAGTGCAAACGGTCTGGTAGCTTTACATAATTCAGATTTAAAAGCAAACCTTTAATGTTTAGCCAATTCACAAAGTTCATATTTGTTGAATATTGCTATTTTAAATAATGATGGAAATGCATTTTTTTAAGAATGATGAATTGTTATGAGCATGTTAGCCATTACTTGTATCATTGCCAATGTAATGTAGCCCTCCATGCTCACTTGCATTGCCATCCTCTTTCTAGAGCTATTACTTGAAATTCATAGTTATCTTATGAGAAAATAATTTTAATGTTATGAGATAAATGGTTACAAGAGTGATGCGGAACATATAAAATATACTTAAGTACAAGTGTAGAATTAATTTTTCTGGTTTGAATTTCAACTATTGGAGATAAAGATCCATCAATTACTTTAGGTTGGACAGGAGTAGGGATACATATAAAGAATAATTATGTACACCATTTTATATGATTTGATGCTTCTAAGTCAATAATCCAAGACTCCTCATTTTTTTACAGTTAAAGTTGATAGAAATTCACCTCTCTGAGAAATTTAAATAATGTCGCGGCTTTTTCAAGAGAGTAATTTTAAGATATGATTGAGCTGCACCTTATTTAGATTGATGCTGCCTAAAACAATCTCTAGGTTTTGAATTGGATACTTTAGTTTTGATTTGGAAGCATGAATTTCCCTATGTATATTCTTAAATTCTTTTGGGTTGCCTTGGTTTGATGATTTAATGTTTCTTTTCCAGCATACGTGGTTGATTTTTTTTTGGCGTAAATCACACTATAAATTATTTTTTCACCTCGAGTCATTGATATGATCAGCTTCCCGATTATACCATTAGCCTTGAACAATAAGAGCAGAAGTATTAGTTTGGAGTTTAGTTTTGGGGCTTCCTAGCATATTCATTCATCTACTTTGTTTTCTATGAACTTCAGCAATTGCATCTTCAGTCTAAGGTAATGGACTATTCTGAGCAATCTCCCATGAACTTCAGCTACTCCTTATTCAGCTTCATTTTTTCTCCACTAGATATTTACGCACACATTCTCTACACCAATCTTTAGGTTTGAATATGCTTAAGTTATGCCTAATTTTTGTAAGAGTTATGTAACAATCTGTGACTTCTATAATTCCTTATTTGAGTCATCAAGCTTGATACCTTAGCTCACACAATTGCATTGAATTTATGGTTTGATCGTGCTATCCTGGCCTTGTCACAAACTTCTTTTGTAGTGTTTTGCATCAAATAGAATAAGCTATGCTCCTCCATTTTAGTTAATTAGCCAGGAAATAACTATAACATTATTTGTGTTCTGTATTAATTAGGTAGGATTAGTCGGCTCTAATCTTCTCATGGTACCGCCAAGGCATCAAATCTTTCCTCTCCCTTGGATGATCATCTGCCTCTCCTTTGCATTATCATCTGTACCGAATCTAGCAATTTAAATAAATTCTTTCCATTTAACTTGTAAAAGGTAATATGGAGTCGGAAGTTATCAAGAGATACTGTGGGGGTTGTAAGGGTCGGTAAAGAGGATGATCATCCATCCTTTCCCCATCCTTCCTCAAGCTGGAAGGACCCGCTTGTTTCCTCTGCCCATTCTTCTTTGTGAAACAATGACTTTGATAACCATTTGGAAAATGGTATATGCGAAAAGGAAGAGTACTGCAGGATTTTTTTCCAATTATGCTCGAGGCTCTTAAAATGGCTAGGATTAAAAAGTCATTAATATTAAACTAGAAAGATTAAATTAGGCATTCTCAATAAATCAAGAAATACTCGATCTCTAAAACTAGGAAAGATTCTACCTTTTTAATTCTTTCTGAAAGCAAGAGTTATAAATTTTT
The DNA here is from genome assembly GCA_003013225.1 of Phalaenopsis aphrodite. NCBI lineage: Eukaryota > Viridiplantae > Streptophyta > Magnoliopsida > Asparagales > Orchidaceae > Phalaenopsis > Phalaenopsis aphrodite. Next base: position 576,513 of record NEWO01000136.1, on the reverse strand, counting down.
TTTTGTTCGTTTTAATTTGAACTTGAACAAACCCAGGCCGTTGTTTGCTACAAGTACGCTCTGTATCATACGTACTCTTCTTGATCAAACCAGACAAGATGATATGAGAATCCTTGGTTGTCTTACTCTTGTTGACTTTCTCAACAACCAGGTATGTTTTATGGGTAATTCCCATTTTTCATTTATATCTTATTAGCCATTATCTTGTACTAAATTTTATCGTACAGGTTGATAGCACGTATATGTTCAACATAGAGAGTCTTATTCCAAAACTTTGTCAGCTTTGTCAAGAAGTCGGAGGTGATAAGGGCCTTCTCTTGAGGTCAGCAGCATTACAGGCTCTTTCTTCCATGGTAGGATCTTTTGAAATTTTGAAGGAATAGATGCCTTACTCTGAGCTTTCATAATGCTTTTAAGTAGCGACTTACGCGTAATTACCCATTTTTGAACTTCTTGGAATGTTTGAAAATTTTAATGGATAGCAGAATACGTATTGCCTTTTCTCTTTGAATATCTTTAGCATTTTACTAAATTGAAGCATATTAGTTTCGACGGCAAATATTCTTACAGGTTTTTTATTACATGTTATTTATCAGGTTCGCTTCATGGGTGATTACTCTCATATATCCTTGGAGTTTGATAAGGTAAGTTTATTTGTTCTACATAAATTGTAGACTCTGGATTTTTCCAGCTATATTTCTCAAATACATTACTCACTCTGCAATGTAGTATAATTTTGATTTTAGATGAATGGAAAAATAAGGACTATAATAATGTGTGTGTATCAACGGGCACGCCTAAAGGAGCTTGTGCTGCCTTACCTCTATAAGAGAGGAATATTGTGAAATCCATGCTTATTTGTTGAAAGAACTCCAATTTGTCATAAAACTAAATTAAATTGGTTACGTGGACTTCTTAGACTTTAATATTGGAATTACTGAATGTATACATTGGTTACAGTTTGTTTGCACCATAATATGTACAATACAACACAACAACAAAGTCTTAATCCCACTACGTGGATTCGGTACATGAATCCTTTTTCTCCATTACATCCTATTTAATGTCATAATTTCATTTAGTTTTAATAAATTAAGATCATTTTTTTTACAAAAAGCCCAAGTCTTCCTAGGTCTACCTCTGACTTTCTTAACATAAATCGAATTTAAAACATCTACTCTCCTAATCGGATAATCAGATGATCGACGTTTAATGTGACCAAACCATCTAAGACGACTCTCTTTAATTTTGTCTGTCACTGGAGCTACACCAACCCTATCACAAATATACTCATTTCACATTTAATCTTTAATTGTAAGACCACTCATCCACCTAATCATTTTCATCTCAGCGACACTTAACTTAGTATTATGCTTCTCTTTTAAAGGCCAAATTTAGCGACGTAGAGCATTGCAGGTCTTACCACCATCTTATAAAAATTTCCTTTCAGTCTAAGCGGAACTTTTCTATCACATAAAAGGCCCGAAGCATTCCTCCACTTCAACCAACCAACTTGAATTCTACTATTAACATCCCATCTATATCACCATCTCTTTGAACAACAGACCCGAGATATCTAAATCGTTTACACCTTTTAATAATTTGACCACCCAAAGTTACACCTTTGTCACAAGAGCTACTACTACTAAAATTACATTCAATGTATTCAGTTTTAGTTCTACTCAAATGAAGGTCTTTAGACTCCAATGTAGATCTCCATAATTCAAGTTTTTTCTGGGATTTTCTCTCGTCTTATCCACGAGAAGGATAGCATCACCAAAAAGCAAACATTGAAATTAACATGTAATGAATAAAATTGAAATTATTGTGCAAGTCTACTGGTTGTTGCAATGATTATATTAGCTATAAATGGAGTAGTAATAATTGTGGAGAAATCAAAGAAAAAGTTTTCTAACGCCTGAAGTTCCAGCCAATACAAGGTCTGGGGTGTGGTGCTCGATTGCTATTGATACAATTGTTAATTTATTTTCTTAATGAAATGCGAGGCACTCTAGTTGGTTGTAAAAAGGAACAACACTGTTTGATAATGACAAAATTATGTACTCACCGTTAGGGGTGTAAACGAACCGAACACGAACGAACAGAGCTTATGTTCGTGTTTGGTTCGTTTGAAATTTAGTTTGTTTGAAATAAGCTCGTGTTTGAAATTGCTCGTGAAGTCGCTGTTCGTGTTCGTTTCTTAACGAACGAGTCGAACACGAGTCGAACACGAGTCGTTCGCGAACAACAAGCCAGTTTGACATCCCTAATATTAATATATATAATTTAATTATATAACTTATATTATATAAATATATAATATATATATCAACATATTACTAATATAATATATTAATATACTATTATTATTATTTTACTATACATTATAATTTATNAATTTTTTGAATATCATAAATTTTTTATATATAATTATTTTAAATTATTTTATATTTCGAACAATAACGATTCGAACACGAACGAACGCATAACTGTTCGTGTTTGGTTCATTTAACTAACCGAACGAAAAAAATTTGTTCATGTTCGTCTCGTCTACTTATCGAACAAATCGAACACAAACTCATTGACGAACCGAACACGAACTGTTCGCGAACAACGAGCTTTTTTGACAGCCCTACTCACCGTGTACCGAGTATGCAGTTGTGTACTCCAACCAAATAGAATATATGGTGAGTTAACAGTTTTGTACTTCCAAAACTTAGGGGAGACAATGATCAGACAACTATACTTTGGCACTCCACTTGTAGAGCTACATAGTCTGCCTGTAATAATTTCTCATCACAAAGATTGTTGTTTTGGCTAAAGAAAAGCATGGCTAGTACACAATTGTGCTCCAACCAAATGGAAAACATAGCGAGTAAATAGTTTTGTACTCCAAAAAGATAGAATATACAATAACTAGACAACTGAACCCTGGTACTCCACATACAGAGCTACATACTTCGTCTGCCTGTAATAATTTCTCATTACAAAGATTCTTGTTTTCTATAAGAAAGGCCGATGCAGGTCTGCACAATTAATGCCATGAGAATGCATGGCTATGAAATCAATGGACTTGTCATTTTTTATGTAGGTGGCTGCACATGCTCACTTGTTCACTTCCATGTTAAGTGCTCGTTGTTCTGCATGTATGCTCTTCAAGCTATTTTTTTTTCATTTTCGCATGTGAGTGCATGCTTGCTTTTGCGTGTTGTATCAATGAGTATGCAGCATTTCACGCACTTTAAGATAAATGTATTTTAGATTTTCAAAACTTTTGATTTGAAGGAAATTTCATCTAGGTGCAATAGTTCTTCGATTTTATTATTCATTGTGTGATGGTATTTCTTTATGGGATCCATTCAGATAGTCTCAGTGACTTTGGAAAATTATGAGGTTCTGGTGGATTTAGAAAATGGGAATCAGAATTTGCAAAACTTGCAACCACAATGTATCCAGCCCCAATCTACTATCATGAAAGGAGGGCAGTTATCATCCTTCAGGGATTCGCTGAAGAAGGTCCCATCATTCCGTCTGAAGAATAAAGCAGAATGTGCTGCCTTACTGTGAGCAATGAATATCAGAAAAATTTCTGTCCAAACTATATTCCCTCTGGTTTTTGAATACTTACAACTGCATATCTATAGCAGTGATGTTTCTCGAAGCCCTTCATATTGGTCAAGGGTTTGTTTGCAAAACATGGTTAACCTTGCCAAAGAAGCAACTACAATGCGGCGAATTTTGGAACCCCTTTTTTGTATTTTTGATGAGGGAAATTATTGGTCTCCTGATAAAGGAATCGCAATTTCTGTTCTGTCTTTTGTTCAGGAATTGATGGAAAAATCAGGTTAAGTACTTTCAGTTTTGTTCTTTGCATTAGCATGTAGTACCTTTCGCTGCATGGATGTTGAGTTAATAGTTTTGTTGTCATCAGGACAAAACAATCATTTACTGCTGTCTATGGTCAAGCACTTGGATCACAGGAATGTTGCAAAGCGGATTGACTTGCAGGTTAACATTAGCAAGATTGTCACACGGATAGCACAACAAGCACAATTGGAAGCTTCAGTATCTATTATTAATGCAATAGGTGACCTGATGAGACATTTGCGTAAATGTTTGCAATGTTCTATCGAAGCATTTAATATTGGAAGGGAAATCAATGAATGGAATTCTATCTTTCATTCTTCTTTGGAAGTTTGTCTCGTGGAGCTGACAAAGAAGGTTGATCAGTCTTGTACGACATGCTTCATTTATGGTTTTTCTCATAAAATTTTTGAAAATTTTATTAAATCAGGGATGTTAAGGGTTTGGATCAATGATTTCTGGCTAATTTTACAAACTTATCTACCATGTTTTTGTTTTATATAGACTAGTAATTCTACATAGTTCCTATATCAAGTTTATTTCTTCCTTCCGATGTCTATGCAATAAATTGACTGCAGCATTGGATGGTAGGTAGGAGACGTCGGACTTATCCTTGATATGATGGCTGTTATGCTGGAGAACCTTCCTACTTCTACCATGGCCAGAACAACTATGTCTTCTGTTTTCAGAGCTGCACAAATGACAGCCTCCATCCCAAATTTGTCCTGTAAAAACAAGGCAAAATTCTTACATGCGTTGCGTTATACTTCATGATTTGGATGTTTTTGGATTAACTATGTTTTTGGATTAACTTATACTTCATGATTTGGATGTTTTTGGATTAACTTGCTAAATTCTGCTTCATGCACCCGTTCACGTTTCAGGCTTTCCCAGAAGCTCTGTTTCACCAGCTTCTCCTGGCAATGACACACCCAGATCACGAAATAAGAGTTGGCTCCCATCGAATTTTCTCTGTGATTCTCTTACATTCAAATGTTTATCCTTGGTCTACTCCTCTCATCTCAGCTTCAAATGAAGCTTATGGTCCGAGGCAAACTCTTTTGGTAGCTCTTTCTGGGTTTGCATCTGTTGAGACTATTTTGGAGGAGCTTAGAAAGGAAAACTGTTCTATGGAAAATGAATCTACAGAACAAAGTCTTAAATTTGCTGATGAAGCAGAAGGTACTAGTGTGGAAGAAGCCGAGCATGAAGATATCAAGCGGTGTGTGGTCTGCCCAGCTCCAGCTATGCTGCATAGCATAGAGCTCTCCCTACCTTGCCTATCTTCTGATGGCACATCTGTAAGTGAACATGAAAAAGCGACCATGGAATGTTGAGTTGTTTGAAATATTAGAGGGCTTTTTATTTTGTTTTGAATTTTCTAAAATACAGAAATCTTATGGATATTGTTTTGTATCTAAACTTTCTGCAGGAATTGACATCTGTAAGCTTGAGTGGTTACCAGGTGGGTCTTCTTCTGTCTTCAGTTTGGGCTCAGGCATCCTTTCAAGATAACACCCCAAGCAATTATGAGGGAATGGCACATACATATAATCTAGCTTTATTGCTTTCCCAAACCAAAGTAAGTTACATGACATTTCTTATGTGCCCAACTAGGATTTTCTTTTACTAATTCTCCTAGAATATTCTGATTATTTATGTATGTAAGAGTTGAGATTTGTATTTTATTTTCAGGGGTTTAATTGTAAATAGGAAATATTGAATACGTTTGGGTTATTTGTATAAAGTTTGTAAGGCTCATGAATGAAGGGAAAAAGCTTTTTACCAAAGTAAATTTCTTCATGGAATCAAAGCCAACATCGCCTGCTCGATTGGACCTAGACGATCGTATGCTAGATGGGAAAGATGGGGATGTGATCGGCAGAATGGTGGAAGCTTCTAGGAACTGCAAATGCGAAGCATGCTAGGGTTTCAATCGAATTCAAAATCTTACACAAGTGACAGTACATGCGAAGGTGACCGTGGCTTTACCGTGCGGAACGACAAACAAAATCGATCGCGGCTTTTTTATGCAAAATCGAGGTGCAAGGCGAACTCGGAAAGAGGAGACGCTTAACCTAAATGCAATAAGGAGGCAATGCTTAACCTAAACACAATGAGCAAGATGAAGAGGAACAAGTGGTCACTTTCGTTCTCGCTTGGTCGTGCGTTGCAGCAGAGCACTCCGAAGGCATGTGCTGAGAAGGAGGAGAATGTGGAGAAGGTGTGGCGGCTTTTCTCTCGACGTGCAAGTTTTGAAGGAGAGCTTGGTAGACGGTAGAAGCGATGCCAGAGAAGGAGGAAGGGTGTATCTTCGTAGGGGGCTTGTCATGGAATACCACGGAACGACAACTTAATGCTACGTATAGTCGATTCGGCAAGGTGCTAGAAGTGTAGATTATGACGGAAAGTGATATAGGGCGACCTTGTAGATTTGGATTTGTGACTTTTGCTGACAGATGTGCAATGGAGGATGCTATCAGGGAGATGGACAATAAAGAGTTGAACGATCGACAAATATCAATCAACAAGGCCAAACTAGAGGCGAGTTTGGATGATTCAGGCTACAGTTATAATGGTGGTGGCTACTCATCTAGTTGAGCAGGTAGAGGAAAATTCTTTTCTCGTTTTGGAACTGTCAGAGGTGAAAAAGGAGGCTATCGGACAAATAAGATGGTAGCAAAGAATGAGTGAAAGACATGATTAGTCTTTATTAATGAAGATCACGAGTTACTGAAGATGTTGAACAGAAAGCAGAGAGCAACATGTAATGTGTCTGAGGATGCATCCATTTTATCGTCATCTAAGGGGAACACTACTAGTTATGCTCACAACCATAGTTACTCGTGATACACATGCTCTTGCCTCAATATCCACCACCAGATCACCAGGGATAGTACATTCCGGTGTGTCTCAACATGTGACAGGTGCCACTAGTGAGTTCTCCTCCTATACTCAATAGTTCCAGAGATCATTCAGACCACTTGTGGTACAAAATAACCTGTGGTTGGTAAGGGTATATTGAGGTGTATAAATTTTATGAATTTGTTCAGTATTTTGCATGTTTTTTCTTTTCCGGTGAACCTTTTATCCATTAATGCCTTTATACTCCAATTAAATTTTGTTGTTTTATTTGATATTCCAAATGTGATCTTTCAAGAGAAGGGGGTTGGCCGAAAACTTGGGATTGACGCTTGACATAGTGGACTCTGATACTTGGATAGCGAGGGGATGAACTCGGCCTTGTCATCCATGGTTGAGAATGCTATAGCAAGAGAATCTGAGAGGAGTGTGAAGAATGTTTTGATTTGGTGCACTCAGACGCATGAGATACTCTTTGTTTAGTCTATTGCCGTTTGTATCTATCATTATATGAAAAGACAAATAAAAAAAAACTTGCGTGTGATGCTTGTAAGTTTGGTAAACATATCAGAAACTCTTATGTTAGTTCTGGAAAAAGAGTTTTTATGTTGTTGATTTGGTGCACTCAGATGTATGGGAAATTTGTTCTACAACTTCTATGGATGGTTACAAATATTGTGTCTTTCATCTATTATTTTTCTCTTGTTTCTTGACTATATCTGATGAGAAACAAAAGTGATGTGCTTAAAATTTCACAAGGTGATTCAGACTATATACGGTGCAGTAATGAGGGTATTGAGGTCTGATTATGAGACAAAGTATACCAACAAGGCATTTGGGAAATACTTGTCTGCCCAAAGGATACATCATTAGACCACATGCTCATACACACCGACACAAAATGGAGTAGTTGAGAGGAATAATAAACATCTTCTAGAGGTAACTCAAAGCATGATGATCACGATGAATGTTTTAAAGCACATGTGAGGACAAACAGTTTTTATGGCGGCTTAATTGATCAACAGATAGCCTCGAGAGTGTTAGATTGGAAGTCTTATTGTCAGATGTTGAAAGAAAATAATAGCGGAATCCTTTCATTGAAGGTTTTTGACTGTGTATGTTTTGTGAAGGACAACAGAACATCAATAGAGAAATTGAATACTAGAGTTGTTAAGTGTGTTTTCATGGGTTATTCTGCTACCAAAAAGAGGTATCTTTGTTGGAGTTAGATAGAGAAGAGTCTGTGAGCATGGATGTGTCTTTTAAAGAGTTTGAACCATACTATATTCTAGAGGGGATCTCACCCTTTGGTGACTCATTAGATACTTGAGGTATGAGACGTGAGGGGGAGAGTAATGATGGTCAGACACTAGTGCATGTGGGAATGATGCCTCATCCCATTGTGTGGGAAGGATCAACTAAGGAAAACCCAAAAAATGAGTCTGAAGGTGGAGGGATTTAAGCTCAAAGGGAGCTGAGAGTGTATAAAAAGAGGGAGAAATAATGAGGGAACAGTGCCCGTCGTGCCACTCTTGCAAGCAAGTATGGGCACAGTGTTTGTCATGTCACTCGTGCCATCAAGTCCCTTGTCATGGTCTACCCCGACTCCTGAGACACCTACACCTTCCACTTCAGAATCTGATTACCCAAGTGATACGAGTCTCTCCATTCTTCTCCCACTCCCATTGCTTCAAGGAGGACCTCTCGCAGCAATGCTGGTTTTTCTCCTGATTGTTATTCTCCAATTTTGGTTTTTCACATAACATTGCTCAGTTTGTCTCATATTCTAACATATCATTTGTACACAACATTCATTGCATCTTTAGACACTTTCTCTATACCCAAGTGTTGGCAGGTAGCTAAGGAGGATCCAAAGTGGAGGTTGCCATGTTAGAGGAACTTGGTGCTCTCGATAAGAATAGGAAGTGGGAGATATATCATTAACGACAGAGAAAAGAGCAGTTGGGTGCAAGTGAATCTTCACAATAAAATAAAATTTGGAAGGGAAAGTGGAGCGTTACAAGACATGATTGGTGGCGAAAGGTACAGTCAGACATATGACATTGATATGACGAAACCTTTGCATCGGTAGCAAAGACGAGCACAGTGAGGACATTGATTTATCTGGCTGTGAATGGTGGGTGGAAGTTACACCAACTTGATGTGAAGAATGTTTTCCTTCATGGTGAGTTATTGGATGAGGTTTATATGGACATACCACCAGAATTCGACATAGTTCAGACGGTGGGCAAGGTGTGGAGGCTCAGGAAGTCGCTTTATGACTTGAAGCAATCTCCTCGAGTCTGGTTTAACAAGTTTAAAAAAACTATGGTGGCCATGGGATATCAACAGATCAATACTGACCATACGGTATTTTTTCATCAAAATGATGGTCACATTACTATTTTTTGTTGTGTATGTTGATCATATGATTGTCATTGGTGATGATGAGGAAGAGATTGCTCAACTAATTGTTAAATATGACAAAGATTTTGAAGTGAAGGTCCTTGGACATCTCAGATAATTTCTTGAGATTGAGGTGGCTCGTGGACTAAGGGGAATGATTTTATCTCAGAGAAAGTATATACTAGATCTCCTCATAGAAACAAACATGCTGTGATGCAAGCTTGTAGTCTCTCTATTTGATCAAAAGACCAAGCAGAGTACAGAGGTAGGAAAGCCAGTTGATCGTGAGAGATAACAGAGATTGGTGGGTTGTCTGATCTATTTGAGTCACAGACGTCCTGACATCTCTTTTGCAATGAGCATGGTGAGCCGCTATATGCATGATCTAAGGAAGCGTCATATGGACGCAGTGTATTAGCTTCTGAGATACCTGAAGAGTGCACCAAAGAAGGGTTTGATCTTCAGGAAGAACAAGTATGTAGACATTGAGGCTATTGTGATGCTGACTGGGTGAGTTGTGCAGATGACAAAAGATCCACCTCAGATACTGCATGTTTGCAGATGACAACTTGCTCTCTTGGAAAAGCAACGAACAATTTGTAGTAGCAAGGTCAGCAACAGAGGCAGAATACATGGCAATGACCTTAGATGTTGTTGAGACGATATGGTTGAGAGCTTTGTTGGTCGAGCTCAAAGTGGATCAAGGAACTCAAATGAAGTTGTGGTGTGACAACAAGTTAGCAATCAATATTGACAACAACTCGGTTCAACACTATAGAGCCAAACATGTGGAGATTGATAGATTCTTCATCAACAAAAGCTAAATTACGGGCTACTGGAGCTAAGTCCTGTATCCACTAGAGAGCAAGTGGTGGACTGTCTCACTAAAGGACTTAAGTTCATTAGATTTGTCTAGATTATGTGACAAGATGGGCTTAGTGGATATCTTTGTCCATCTTGAGGGGGAGTGTTAAGATTTATATCTTATTTTGAGGGGCCTAATTGTAAATAGGAAATCTTGAATAAATCTATGGGTTATTTGTAAGAAGTTTGTAAGGCTCTATAGAATCCCAACTCATAAATGAAGGAAAAAAGCTTTTTTCACCAAAGTGAATTTCTTTCTAAGCCAATTTTAAAACTAAATTTATTTGGTTTATATTTATTTTTGACAAATTTGAATCAAGTTCATTTGATTTTGTATATTATTCATGTTATTTTGTTAGATGATTTGAATTGTCATCTTTTTTGTGTACTTTACCGAAGTTATTTGCAATTTTTCCATCTTTGTTAAAGGATGGCATGGAGATACTAGATTTGAAGTTGTTTATTTTTTTTTCTTGTAATATCTGAATCTTATGCACTGTTTAGTCAAATAAGCTTATTTTTCACGGAACTTCGCTGATGTTCAAGGATATAAGGAAACTCTTAGAATGAATGAATAGAAACACTTACATAGTTAACTATTTAGCTAGGAGTATTGCTACTGTTAATGTTTGTGGTGATTATGATAACTAATTGTAACTACAAAGGGTTGTATGAAAGTCTTCATTTCATCCGCTATACAGCGGTGGAAAATGAAGTTTCCCTCTCTACATCTTGCAGTATAACATAAAACAATTATTAAACTATAGTTTCAGTTTAGATAAAGGTAGCTATAACTGCTGGATACTGCTAATATGTATATTGAAACCATTTTGCTCAAGATGTCATTTGAATTTGAATCCTCCCAATTATGTTATTTTGTTTAATATTCTATCTAATCTAGAATAGTTTCTCTGGCTTTTATAAATAATTAGTTATTTACTTGATTATCTCAAGCCTGTGCGTAATCTAATGCTTTATTGTTGGTGCTAATGGTCATATTCTTGCTATGTTAGGTGTTTTCTTAATATCCTTCTATATTTTGATAGTTGAGAACTAATTATATTAATTACTCTTCAAATCAACTGCAATGTGTGTCACGACTCGACCTAGGGCTTGGAATTAACCAAAACGGGAACGAGCGGTCGGACAGTGGAAATAAATTCTCTTTTTTTCTATTTCCCTAAACCCTATTAAAATATTCATGAAAGAGCCATTAAATAAAGCAAAAAAAATTAATAAGTAAAAATTTGTACAATTCTGGTTATTGTTCTCACCTCTTGTATATATTTGATCCTTTTCCATTTATCTTAATCAAAAGCTTAAACCTGAAAAAAAATGTTAAACATAATGAGTTATCTAAAGATAATCTAGAAGTAATCACACTTCTAAGCTACAGTAATCCGAGAAAAAGAAATCAATATGCATGCTGATCTTTTATATCTTCATAAGAAATCTTTTACTATGCTAATCTTTCATTTGAAATATTTGAATATACTAATGCATGTATTAATGATCTTTTTTAAATGAAAATACTTCAAATTTTTATATGCATTATCTTTAACTTTACTCTTTATGCGCTTTACATACCCATTTGTCTGTTTTGAGCATCATCATCAAACAACCTTACACATCTTTGGCTGATATTTCCTTATCATCTTCTGTCGGCACAGGGGTTAGTGATGCACACATCACAATTGTCTTAGGGTGGAAAAGGCCTTTACCTGCCCCTGGCTGATATTATCCTGTCAACACATCAGGTAGCGATCTATATCACAATTGTCTGGGGCAGTAAGCTCTGTCTAATCGTCTTATGTCGATATTATTTCATCAACACAACGGCTAGTGAACTAACTATCACAGTTGTCTGGGATGGTAGAAAAACCTCTACGCATGCGAGTGCACTGGCTTCCTCTGCCTGTACAATAAGAGGGTGAACTCCTTGTCTAAACATGAACAGACAAGCATCTATGTATATTATATTTTTATTTCATCATTCAAAACATACATTACTTTCATATGAGACTTGTATTTATTTAATAAAAATCATGCAACTCTAGTAAAATCCAAGGTCATATAATTATCTAAACGATGCACTTTTACACTAGTTCTAAAGGTCAAATAAGGGTCATGTCAATCTGACTTATACATCAAACATACAATTGGCTAATATGTACATCTTTATTAGAATCTAAACATCATGCAGTAATCTAATATCTTCATAATTAACTTATTATGCAACTATTAAGCCAACAACATTAAAATGCACATATCATGACTAACTATATGAAGAATTCTATATGACTTAATTTCATTGTGCAACTATTGAACATGCATATTTTTTTTTTGACAATATGAATAATCTACTATAATCTACATATCGTTAGAATAAATCATAGATGAAATTAAACATACATAAAAATGATAAAAATTACTGAAATTAAAAAATATGATTTATCACCTTAACCTAGCTTTCTCGTCTTACAAACTTCGTATCTCTAACCTTAGGTTCAAATGCTCTGCAATCTTGATTGTTGATATAAATTAAATTTTATTAAATTTACATTCGAAAATAAAGCATACTTTGCATTAATTATCATATACATTTTTCCTTCAATGCGAATTACTTCTGGAACGCGAACTAAATATTCCCTTCTTCAATTACCTCTTATATCAATTAAACCTACTATTAATGAAGAAACATATATATATATATATATATATATATATATATATATATATATATATATAAGCCAAAATAAAAAATTCATTGATAGAAAGTCGATGCAAAGGTTTTAGTGAGTAAGTGCTAAGAACCCACTCACAAGGCATAAGGTCAAAATGTACAAGTTACCCCAAAAAATCGATTTGATTTCATGAAATCGTAGAGGCGCGCCGCGCAAGAGTAGAGGAGGTCAATCATGAGATGATCAAACTCAAATCAAATTGTGAAGGGGGCTTCTGCCTGAGATGATCAAACTATCATCCTAGAGATTCTGGAGGTGAGGCATTCCTTTTTTCTTCCACTTGTATTTTTGAATCTGTCATTCATCTTCCACTTTTGTCCCTGCTGATCAGTAGGCTTGTTTAGAGGTGGATTGTCATCAGGTTCACTGGGAGCAAGTTAAGGCTGTGTAGGAATGTTTCCACTATTCTGAATGGGGGCAGCAGACAGCTTATCTTTCTGGTTAACATTAGTGGCAGCGTGTTCCAAAAGAGTTGCAGGATCTAAAGTTGCCTCTTGTGTAACACTGACAGAATTAACATGTTCATGAATAGATGGTTCCTTTGCATTTTATTCTAAAAATGCACTGTCAGAAATATCATATTCAGGAATAGATGGTTTCTTTGCATTTTGTTCAGCCATAGGATTAGCTATATCCAGCTGTATTGGAATATTGGGCGTCAACTTTGAGTGTAATCTGAAGCATTTTTCACATGTGTGGCTAAACATCTTGCAGTGATTGCCGTAGTAAGGTCTTTGTTCTATAATGATTTGTTGCCAGTAATCATTGTGAGCAGTGTCATGCCATACTTCTTCTACATCTAGAAGTGTAATATCCATCTCTATTAAAATTCTTGCAATATATATATATATATATATATATATATATATATATATATATATATATATATATATATATATATATATAATTTGATTCCCCCCGAGTGTAGGGTGTGGTACAATTAAATGTTTTAATTAAATTGAACCCTTACATCACTATCACCAATCTTGTTGAAACTCAAATCAAATTATTCATTTCTTGAATATTTTAAATTATCACGCATAACATTAATCTAACTTGTTATTTTCCATTCTAATTTAATATAATAACATAAATCATAAAAAATTTGGATCATTTCTTGATTTATGTGTCATCCTTGTGCATGGGTCATGCTATTTTTCTGTGACAGAGAGAAAAGAGGCTAACTTCATGTGAACGAGAATGTCTATCATGAAGGGGAAGGGAGGAGGGTTTCGAACTCCTAGTATCATCACGCCGTAGTCAAGCGACTCATCTGCGAGAAGCAGAAAGGAGGTTGAGTGGCTCAAGTCTGTGAGACAAGCCTTATGCCGAGAGTTAATGCTGGCAAAGGTTAGAGTTTATGTTATTATATTATATTAGAATAAATAATAACAAGTTAGATTAATGTTATACGTTATACTTTAAAATATTGAAGAAAATGAATAATTTGATTTGAATTTCAAGGCGCGCAAGATTGTTGATAGTGTGGTAACGGTTCAATTTAATTAAATATATTAATTATTTATATATGATTCAATGTGCGAAGAACAAACGGAAGGAAAGAGGTCGAACTAAGTCAAATTATAAGGAGGTAAGAGGAGTCATGCGTGCAGGGAAGAAAACTAAGCCTTTTAAGGTAATGACTTATTCATGAAATTATATATTTATATATATAAATTGATGGCGATTTTGGTCGAGACCTCTGCTAGGGCTTCCGATGGCGATTTCGGTCGTAATTGATTCTACCGCTTGAAGGAGAGGACCTCGCATTGTCTACTCTTGCTCCGTCGTCTGACATCTGCGTCAACGTCGTCTCTCGCGCTTTCTGGGTCCGACTTCCACGCTGTGTCTCTCATCGCAGTTGCTGCGACTGCGCCCGACAGCTACGCCCGCACTGCTTTTTTCTGCTGCGACTGCGTCCCGTCTCTCTTCGCGGTTTCGTCTCTCACCCGACAGTTAGGTTTTCGACGCTGCTTTCTTCTGCTGCGACTGCGTCTGCAGCTCCTCTCTCTATCGACTCTATAGCTTAACGTCGACATCTCTCCTTGCTCTGATGACGCTTCCTTCTTCGGTTGAGCCGAAAAAAGTCTCATTTGCTCGTGTGGTGGGTAACCCTCAGGTGGAGTCTGAGGTGGTATTCCCCTCAATTTATGAAAAATGTCGTGAGGGTACAGATGATTGCCATTTTGTTAAGAAGTGAAGTGGGAAAGTTGGAAAAACAACAATTTTTTTCCCTGAATTAGAAATTTCTACCATGACGAAAAAATTCAAGTTTACTCTTATTGAAAAATTTCAGCGGGGACACCCTTTTATGGATGTTATAGAAAGAGTGTTGATGATTTTAAACTAGTAGGCAAGTGTAAAGTGAGACTCATGGATGGAAGACATGTGTTGATCTAACTAACAGTGACTGAAGACTACACCATAATTTTTTTAAGAAATATCTTAATATCGCAAGCAAATCAATGAAGTTACTCAAGTGGTCTCCTGATTTTGACCCAAATCATGAAACTCCCACTCTACCGGTATGGTTTAGTTTACCTGGTCTCAAGCTGTATTTTTTTCACCATCAGGTTTTCTACTCTATTGGGGTCATCCTTGGGGATCTTTTGAAGTTAAATCTGCCTACTTTCAACCTAACCAGACCCTCGGTGGCCAGAATACTTGTGGAAAAAGATATTACTCTACCTGATGTTACTGAAGTCTGGTTGAGCACAACCCATAATGATTATTGGCAACAAATCGTCATGGAGCACAGACCCCCATATTATACCCACTGTAAGATGTTTGGTCATGTCCTTGATAAATGCCACAAGTTTCATCCAAATTTGAAATCTAATATTCAAGTGAATAAGGATGGGTCTAACCCCACTACCCTGAACATTTTAGTTCCACCAGGGGAGGATACTACCAGACAGGAGGTGTCTGTTGCCCCTGAGGACCCCCCATGACACTGCTGTTATTGTTACTGCGAGTGATGTGATGCTGACACCTTTCTAAACAATACTGATGGACTATTACCCATAAATAATGGTGTTTAGACTGATAATTAGGAGAGCCTCGTAGCTCTTCTTCTTCAGGATGCCTCCGGTGTAGAGGCAACTCATACTTCACATATACTAGAACCTATTGTGGGTACTACGGTTGATATTCCTTCTACTTCAGCTCTACCACCACATCAGACTGATTTTTTGAAAGAGAAATGACAGGTTTATTCCAGGAGAAAGAAGAAGAATGGATGCCGACTCCAGCTCAGGAACATATTGGATGATACATTGGTTACGATTGGCAATGACAGTCATCTTAACAACTTATTAGCTTACTCCTTCCCTAAAACTAGAGGCAGAGAGGCAAGACCAATTTGGGTCGCTCTCTAGCCACCTGATACTATGTATTTCGGCACTGTTAGACTTTTTATTCAAGTATCTAATGTATTTTTCTGTTTTTTTTTCTTCTAGTTTTCAAACCATTTGTGGTTTTTGTGTGGGCAGGGTGTCATGCTTGGGCCCTCCCACATATTGTATCTTTATTTCTTTCTATCTAATTTATTAGCCTTTTTGGGCTTTCAAATATATATATATATATATATATATATATATATATATATATATATATATATATATATATATATATATATATATATATATATATATATATATATATATATATATATATTCTGTTAGAAATCCCAAAGACTAATATATTAAAAAGAAAGAAGAATACAAATAGATTGTGTGGGAGGGCCTAAGCATGACACTCTGCCCTGCCCACACGACAACCACCACATGCAAGTTGTTTCAAAAAGTGAAAACACAGAAAAATACATGAGGCCTAAAGAAAAAATCAAAAGTGCCAAAATACTTAGTATCAGATAGCTAGAGAGCGACCCAATTTTGTTTTGACTCTGCCTCTAGTTCTAGGAAAGGAGACAGCTAATAAATTGGTAAGATGAATGTCATTGCCAGTAATAACCAATGTATCATCCAATAAGTTTTCTAGCTTGAGTCGGTCTGTATTCTTCTTCTTCCTCTTGAAATAGACCTTTCATTCCTCATCCGAAAATTGGCTCACCTAATCGATGGATTGGTCTAAAGTAAGTCGGACATGTGTAGGTTGTTGAACATTAGAAGCAACTACTTGTTGTACCAGCTGATCTTTTATTGGATGAAAGGAGCACTTTCGCGTGTCTTGGCATGTAAGTGAGTCTTCTCCAATAACAATGAGTGGTATAAGCACGTTTGAATTTGTACCTGTAGTATGGTGTTTTTCATCAGGAACTGCGGTGTTGGATAGAGGATCGGGTTGCACCTTCTCAGCAGGGATGATAGATGGTTGATCTTTAGCGATATTCGACCTTAGATGAGAATGCAAGTGATAGCAAATAGTAGAACTGTGGCCAAACATGCTACAATAAGAGTAATAAGGATGATGTTGTTCTATTTCAAATTTTTGTCAATACCCGTTGTAAGTGGTTCTAATCCATACCTCATCCGGAGCTGGTTGAGTGATGTCTCTCTCAACTAACACACGGGCCACAGAGGATCTGGTGACAACAAACATATGATTATCAACCTTGAGAGACTTACCTTAAGCCGTTGTTAAGGAGTAGAGAATTTTTAAGTTAAACAGATATAATTTTAACCCAAAAAACTTTATCCAAACATGAATGATAGGGGACTCCGCTTTTGGATTAAAATTGACAGCTCACTTCAGAAATTTCATAAAACGGTTGTCGATCTTGATAATTTTTTGATAAAAAATATGAGCGTGATTGACATCGTGAGATAGCTGAATAAGTCTATGTCGACCGTTAAGTAAGCCAATATTCCAACTGTCTGATTGCTTCATAGCATCAAAATATTTCTGAATGATCTAAAGTTTTGGGTGATCATAAAGGAATTTCTCAACTACAACAAAACACCAAGAAGACGCGAGAATACTGATTTCAGTCTTAGTGAGAATAAGAACAGACTTCCCATTTTTTTACCAAGCTTTTTAATTAGAGTGTGATCACCATCACCTTCAAGAGGCTCGTAGAAAGATTGTGGAACATTGCAGGACTTGCTAATGCGAAAACCAAGCTCTGGATCTGAAAGAGGAGTATGAGTAGAAATAGGAAAGTCGCCGGCAAGTGCAGTGGCATGGGAATGGATCGTCGAGGCCATATCCAGAGCGGCTAAGCGAGCTGATAGAAAAGACGAGCAGACTTCGGGAAAATTGTGTTTCGGGTAGGGCGACAAAGGCGTCTTCGATTACGAGAGAGTGTCATCGAATGCGGGTGAGTAGAAACGACGCAAGCGAGCAATGTCGACAGGAGGACGACTGCGAGCGAGCGTCGTCGAGAAAGTTACAAGGACGTGAAAACGTCGCGCGGGAGGCAACAAAGAGAAAGATAGAAATCGAGGAATCACCACCGGGAATCGCCATCAAGCGAAACCCTAGCAGAGCCCGTTGCCGCTGCCGACACCATTTCATATATACATATATATATGTGTGTGTGTGTTTATTTATTCATTAATTGTAGGTTTAATTGAAACATGAGGTATTTGTAGGAAGAATTATTTGGTTATGTTCCAGGAGCAAATCACTCTGAAGGAAAAATGTATATGATAATTAATGTCAAAGTTTGATTTATTTTAAAATGTATAGTTAATAACATATCAATTTATATTAGCAATCAAGATTTTAGAGAAACGATGTCTGTAAGATGAGCAAGCTAGGTTAAGACAAGTAATGTTATTTCTGAATTTCAGTAATTTTCATCATTTTTATGTATGCTTGAATTCATTTATGATCAATTTCAATGATATGTAGATTATAGTAGATTCTTCATATTATCAGATATAAAAAAATATGCATGTTTAATAGTTGAACAATGAAATTAAATCGTATTAAATTCTTCATATGATTAGTCATGATATATGCATGTTAATGTTGTCTTAAGAGTTGCATAGTATTTTTTTTTTAAAGATATTAGATTACACGGTGTTTAGATTCCAATGAAGATGAACATGTTAGCTCATTGTATGATTAGATGTATATGTCAGATTATGACTTGACCCTTATTTGATCTTTAGAACAAGTGTAAATATGACCTTGAATTTTAATAGAGTTGCAGGTTTTTAGTAAATAAATATAAGTCTCACATGAAAGTAATGTATGTTTTGAATGATGAAATGAAAATATGATATGCATAGATGTTGTTTGTGCATGTTCAAGGGAGTTCACCCTCTAATTGTACAGATATGGGACGTCAGTGTACCCATGCGCATAGAGGTTTTTTTGCCACCCTAGATAATTGAGAATTTAGTTTACTAACTGCTGTGCCGGTGGAATAATATCGATCAGGGACGAGTAGACAGAGCTTAACACCACAGACAATTGTGATGTATATATCACTAACTGCTGTGCCGATGAGATAATATCGGTGAGGGGCAAGTAAAAATCTTTCTACCCTCGATAATTATAATGTGTATATTAATAACAGCTGTGCCGACAGAAGCCGATAGTGCAATATCGGTCAAGGGTGTGTTAGATTATTTGACAGTGATCCTCAAAGCAGATAGATGTGTATGTAAAGTGTATAAAGTAAAACTAAAGTTAAAATTAATGCATATAAAAATCTTGAGTATTTTCATTTAGAAAATGTCATTGATGCATGCATTAGTTGACGCGGGGCTCAGGGGAGGACTGACCGATACTCAAGGGAGTGGTGCTGCCTCCCCTTCCTTCCTCTTCCCCCTTTTCCTTTCTTCTCCTTTCCTTCCTTTCTTTTTTTCTTTCCCACCCATTTTCTATTTTAAATCCTTTCCTAAAATTTGAAATCTTGATTATATTTTTTTCTCATTTCTTATTTTAAGTCCTTTCCAAAATCTGATTTTTAATTACTTTATTTACCTTTCCTTAAATTAGATTTTCTCTCACTTTATTTCCTTACCTAAATCTAAAATCTTGATTTTATTTTTTTTTCCTATTTTAAATATTACCTAAAATAAAGTCCTAACCTTATTATGAATGAAGGATGAGGCTCTTAGAGTTGGGGTCTTATTTTTGATATATGAATTCAGTTTTTAGCCTTGATATTTTCCCTCGGAGGGCTATATCCGTTGTTGAGGTAGTGCTTCGACTGTCCCTCATTCTAGGTGGTGATCATCTTCACGGGTTTGGCTGGTGGTTTGACTGTAGCTTGACCCCATCAAGATATTTTTTTGTTCTTCCACCCTTCCTGCTGCTATCAACCCGCCTCTAGCCTTACAACAGGCCACCACTATTCTTGTCCTCTACTTAGTACCCGTCGGCTGCTTGCAAGCTTGTCGAACCGCCTCAGACTCCTCTCTGCACCCCTGTAGGCCACTGCCCAACATCCTCCTGCATCCATCAGGCAACTGTCCTCTACTTTCCTGTTGTTGTCAACCCATCTCCCAGCCCTACAACAGACCGCCACCACTTCTATCCTCTGCCCAGCAACCGCCAGCTGCTTCCCAGCTTGTCGGGCCACCTCATAGTCCTCTCTGCGCCCCTGGAGACCGCTGCCCAGCTTCCTCCTACATAAAGCAGACTGTTGTCCTCTACCTTCCAACAAGCCGCAACCCCTCCACTCTTCCTCCAACAGGCCTCAATATTCTGCCTCACCTTTTCCCAGCCGCTGACAATGCTCTCTACCTCCTTTAGCCGCGGTTCAACACCTCCCCTCCCTGATTTGCTGCCAATTTTTTCCATAGCAGCGAGACACCTTTCCGGCCTTCACCATAGCCGTTGACTTTGCACCACCGCCCGGGCTCCCTCCTCATCAAGTTTGTTGTGCCTTTTTTGCGAGTCTTTATTTGCAATCATCTGTTTTACGCTTTTGTTTTTTTGTGTAATCTTTCTACCTTTGAGTCTTCCTTGTAACCTTGTTTAAGTTCTTAATAAATTTGTGTGTGGCATGGTTTGGGTTAAATTCGGTAACATTTGGTATCAGAGCAATCCCAATTCTAGGGTTTTAACATCTTCCCTACCCAATCCACCACACCAAGTTTTTTTTCTTTCATTTATTTTTTCTCTTCTTTCTTTGTTCCTTCTTTTACTTCCTTTCACGGATCTCAAACTGTGAAATATATCGCCAAGGAAAAATATGTCTGAGCCTACTCGGGAAGAGATATGATGAGAACTCCATCGTCACCAACAAAGAATTGCAGAGATTAAAGACATGACACGGTAAGGAGTACCTTCAACTGAGACTTGAGGAGTCGAAGGGGAGAGAGAGAAGAGGATCTGAATCCCTTTCATAGGGATAATTTCAGCAATGAAGAAGATAGGACACGACATTTTGGAATCCAATATCAGAGGAGACCTAAAGAGAGATATCTACGTCCCTTCCACTGAGAAACTTTCCGAGAAGAGATGTCATTTGGAGGGCACTAAGACCACTGGATCAAGGTAGATTTACCCAAGTTTGATGGAAGCATGGATCCAAATGAATTTATTGAATGACTATAGGCAATTGAGCGGATTTTCAAATACAAAGAGGTGCCCGAAGAGAGGCGGATCAAATTAGTTGCTATCAAATTGAAGAAAGTGCCTCCCTATGGTGAGAGAACGTACAACGATAGAGGAGGCGAGATGGCAGTGAAAGATTACCAAGTGGGAGAAGCTGAAGAAAACCATGCAGAAGAAATATCTTCCTCCTCATTACCACCAAGACGTGCTTTTGAAACTCTACAGTTTGCACCTTTCAGTGGAGGATTTCATGGCTCAATTCGACCGCTTATAGCTGAAGTGCGACTTGACAGAACCAAATGAGAATACAGTAGCCAGATATCTTGGTGGCTTGAAGCCTAGTATTAACAATGTGGTGCAGTTATAATCGTACTAGATATTGGGCGATGTTCGGGCACTAGTATTGAAAGTGGAAAGGCAACAAAAGCTAAACCGACAACCACCACCAACCAAGTAACCACCCAGAGTTAGAGACACCACCAGGAGCGCGCTGCAAAAAATAGAGAAAATTGGTTCAGATATGGATAAAGCCACCCCTCAGTGAGAAGAAGCTGACTACAGTGTCTGCCAAAAAAATGCTTCAAATGACATGGATTCGGGCACATAATCTCTAGCTGTCTGACAAGTAGAGTTATATATTTTACCGTGTAGAGCGTTGTGGAAGAGGTTAGCAAGGAGCAGGAAGCTGAGGAACAGGGTGAGGAGCATCAACTTCCATCAGATGAGGGATAAGGACTTGTGATTCGACAAAAAATTTGCAAGAAGAGGACACGAGGAAATGCGGTGGCTTCGCCGCAACATTTTCTACACCCACTGCAGATTGAATAGAAAAATATGCTGTCTTATCATCGACTGGGGTAGTAGCAACAACGTGACATCAACTCAGATGGTAGAGAAACTGAGACTCACGACTTAGAGGCATTCCCAACCCTATTCACTGACGTGGCTAAAGCAGAAAAATTGGGTCAGCATCAACCGACAATGCCTGCTAGAGTTTTCAATAGGGAGATAGCTGCAGGACCAATTATGACGTAGTGTGGTTTCCATGGATGTTTGCCACGTTCTGCTAGGAGTGTCATGAAAATTTGACTGGAAGACTCAACAGGATAGATTTAGAAACACGTATTCCTTCACCAAGGACGTTAATTGTCTCATTCTTCTTCCTTTGGTGGCTCATGAAGAGACAGGAGCCCTTACCAGCAGAGTAGCGGGATCGGTTTAGTGAATCGATTCTCTACCACCATGACCACCAACATTCAAGAGATTTCAGTTCCAGGAGATTGGACCGAGATGGAGGTACTCTCACAAGTGCTTTGAGAGGCAGTACAGTCGACAGTGGGATTCAGGAGCTGCTTGATTAAAGGTAAGGGACCAGAAGCTTCGACAGATGAGGTCGAAGCTCCCCCAACCCCGGAAGACTGATGCGGGGCTTGGGGGAGGACCGACCGGTCCTCAAGGGAGAGGGGCTGCCATCCCCTCCTTTTTCCCCTCTTTTCCTTTCCTCTCCTTTTCCTCCTCTTCTTTCTTTCCTTGCACTTTCATATTTAAATTCTTTCCTAATATCTGAAATCCTGGTTATATTTTATTCTTCTTCCTTATTTTAAATACTTTCTTATTCTATATCCTTTCCAAAATGTAAATTTTGATTACTTTATTTACCCTTTCCTAAATCTGATTTTCCTTCATTTTATTTCCTTAAATCTAAAATCTTGATGTTATTCTTCTTTCTTATTTTAAATATTATCTAAAATAAAGGCTAGATGAGATGTTTAGAGTTGCGGGTCTTGTTTTTGATATATGAATGCATGTTTAAAACATGATGTTTTCCCTTTGAGGGTTGTATCCGATGTCGAGGTAGTGCTCTGACTGTCCCTCATCTAAGGTGGTTATCGTCTCCACGAGTTTGGATGGTGCTCTGGCTATAGCTCGACCCTGCCAAAATATTTATTTGTCCTTCTACCCTTCCTGTTGGTGTCAACCCACTTCCCAGTCCTACAGTAGGTTGCCACCGCTCCAGCCCTCTACCCAGCACCAGTCGGCTGCTTCCCAACCTGCCGTACCACCTCAGACTCCTCCTTGCACCCTTGTAGGCTGCTGCCTAGCTTCCTTCTGCATCCAGCAGATCGTTGTCTTCTGCTTTCTTGCTATTGTCAGCTCACCTCCCAACCCCACAGCAAGCTGCCACCACTCCTGCCCTCTGCCCAACAACCGTCGTCTGCTTCCCAACCTGTCGTACTACCTCAGACTCCTCCCTGCACCCCTGCAAATTGCTGCCCGGCTTTCTTCTGCATCCGGCAGACCGCTGTCCGACCTTGCACCATCACTCGGACTCCCTCCTTATCAAGCTTGTGTTTTCTTTTGTCGAGTTTTTATTTGTAATTTTTTGTTTTACGTTTTTGTTTATGTGTAGTGTTTCTTTCTTTTGAGTCTATTGTAATCTTGTTTAAACCTTTAATAAAATTGTGTTATACGTCGTTGTTTGGGTTAACTCTGGTATTGTTAGTATATTCAAAGATTTCATATGAAAGATTAACATAGTAAAAGACTTTTATAAAGATATAAAAGACCATCATGTATATTGTTTTCTTTTCTTTGGATTATTGTAGTTTATAAGTGTTATTTCTTCTGGGTTATCTTTAGATAACTCATTATGTTGCTTTAACTTTTTTTTTCAGGTTTAAGCTTTTGATTAAGATGAATATAAGAGGATCAAATGTATACAGGAGTCGAGAACAACAACCAGAAATGTACAAATTTTTTATTTATTAAATTTTCTTACCTTCTTCAGTGATTCTTTCATGAATATTTAATTATTTAATTATTAATGATAGAAATAGAAAAATAGAAAAGCGTACCCCGGCCTGTAGGTTGGCATCCTTGGTGTAAAACCCCTCAGGTCGGGGGTTCGAATCCCTCTCTGGCGACGTGAGCCTTAAGAAGGGTGATACTTGAATTGTTAGACACATTAGGAGTGGCTGAAGACTCGGATAATAGCCTCTGGCCAATCCTTAAAAGAAAAAAAAATGAAAAATAGAGAATTTATTTCAACCGTCCGTTCCCATCTTAGTTAATACGAAGCCCCGGGCTGGGTCGTGGCAAGGTGTCCATGCCTTTGTGGGCCTCATGATGTTTAATCTTCATAGATTTTCTTTAAAATAGTAGGTCTGTTTTCAAGTTTAAACGTGGGACTTCAACATGACAATTTGACGGCAGGCACACAAATGTTGACATACAAATGTTTTATTCAAATGGACTAACGACTTATCAGCCTTATATCATTGTGTAATATTTTTTTCCACTCAATATATGCATAATCAACGATTGAATCATGCATTCAACACTGCCTGATTAGCAATACTTACTTTTCGAAGTTGTAGAACTCGTAATTGAGGGAAGCTTTTTTTAATGTGATGTTACAATCTACAGTGATGTAAATCTTGAGGCAAATCATTTTCTTGTCGTGGATTTTCCATTCTTACCATCGTAGTTATTTTTGGGATTTCACATTATATTTGTACCAAATTTTCTGCACTAGTTGTTTCCTTTCTTAACATTGAATTGTAGCTTTTTATGGCTTTTTGTTTGTGGTATTTTCTTCATAGACATGAAATGTGTTTGACTATTTTTATTTGCGGTATTGTAGGTGATATTGACTATCGGTTTCTTTCTCTTAAATGTCAATAGTGTTATATTCCTTTGCGTACTAAAGCATACCTTTCATGTTGCTTGTATAGTAAAGAGTGAATATGTCACAACCCGACCCTGGACATAGAATTAATCAAGCTGGGACAAATAGCCTGACTTTATAAATCAAAATTTCTATTTTTTTTTATTTTCCATCACTATTTTTGGTTCAAAAAGGGAAATGAAAGAGCCACTAGAAAATGAATTAAAATAATTATAAATGTACTTTAGGTCGGTTGTCCACATTGTCTATAACATTTCCTCTTTTTTCGTTTTATATTTTAATCAATTAATTAAACCATAAATGTCAATTTAAAATAATAGTGAGCTAACAAAAGTTACTAAATACTTATACTTCTAAACTATAGAACAAAATAAAAATAAAGCAAATATGTATGCTAGTTAAACTTTTAATAAATCAATATAAAATATTTGATAGCTTTGAATATAATCAATATTTTATAATATTCGAGGTGTTTTACTATATTAAAAATATGTCTATATCATTTTATGTATGTACGACTGTTATATGAGCACCGTTTAAAAATTATACCAGTTAAGGTGCATTAATAATAATATTTTTTTTATTTACATGCGTGAATACCGTAACGCTTTCCACTAGTATTATAAAAAAAACATCATAGCCAAACATACACATATATTTAGTTTATGTAGTTCATACTATTCATATGTGTATTTCATTTAACTCAATCTATTATATGTGTAACACCCAAATTTGAGAAATCGAGTAAAATTTTGACGGTTTTAAAATGTATCCTAAATTTCACCTCCCAAGATTTAACTTAAGCAACTTTATAAAATTCTAGACACGAACTCTATCAATTTGATATATAATGATATGCGCGAATTTTTAATGAATATGAAGATATAAAATTGTAAGAAAAAGTTCAATTAAATTTAATTAATCCTGATTATTTCCTAATCTCCACCCTCACTGTAGCTACTGATTTGTTTCTGTGATTTTAAGCCGTGGGATGCGATTGGAAGGGCCAAGATTAATTGTGGGTGAATAAATGCACAAGAAGCTACGAAATCCTCTCCTCCCCCCTCTTGATCGTTCAGTTTCACACTTATGTACGCTACTCCATTTGGTTCCTGTAGTAAGACACGAACAGAGTGGGGTGCACGATCTGCAGAGGACAACTAACAACAATCCAGAGATCCAGGGAGAAATCAAAATGTAGGAAATCCTCTTTTGCAATATTTGATACGTTCATTTCCTTATGCCTTCGTTTTGAATTTTGCCAAGAATTGGTGCACTTTTTTGCTTCTGATGGTTGTAATAGGAGATGAGCTAGTGTCGGAGATTACGAATTTGGTTCTTGGCTTTCAAATGGGATAGTTAGCAGGAAATCAATGATGCAAATTGATGATTGAGGGAATAGAAGGAAGAGGGAAGAATTATAGGAAGTCTCAAAGAAGCGGTTACCGTGCAGGGAAGCCTATTTGAGGTAAGAAAGTTATGTTTGGGGTTAAATGATGAAATAAACTAGGATATTTACGAATTTTAGGTTATTTACACCAGGCGATGAGCTTGGTAAAACTTGTTGTAGGGCTTCTCCATCAATTTTGATAAAATAATTCTATGTTAACTTAAGAAAAATAACTCGTTGTATGTTTCCATGTGATTATGTGTTTGACACATTGAATTTAGAATTTTCAACATATTATGAATGAATTCCTACATAAACTGTATGAATGCACACTTGATTTGTCCCTTATGATACATGATTTTACTATTTATGAATCCGATGGATATGCTTATGAAATCATTGATTGCCGGTATTCATTTGTTATGATTAATCCATATGCTATATGAAATGCTCATGATAAACGTTTGTTATAGGATCTATGCTTTAAGAAATGTCACAAGTGATGTTATATATAAGCTATTACATGAATAATAGTTCGAAAAGATGATGGAAAATAATGGGATTCCAAACTTTTGGTATTCAGACAGCGATGAAGCTCTGGGAATTGTTGAGATCATAATGCGATGAAATGCAGGGAACTATTGGTACCAGGAGGGGCTATTCATAACTACTATGTGTGGGGGGGGGTCAACCTTTATCAATAATTAATGTGACCTTTGGGCTGTGACAACCTAATGAAATGACATGACATGAGAATAGTTGAAGCTTATACATTTACAAGTGACATTCCTATGATTACATTGATGAATCTTATTAATATGCTTTTGATTACACATGAGTGAATGAAATACATGTTTTATATAACTATCATGATTCCCTACGACACATGTCCCTTCTTTTCATGTTTTATATGTTTATAACATATTGCGTTGTGTTGTCGACATATACATTGATTACATACGAGCATGCACGTTATTGCTTTTTCGCCAATAAGATTTTATGTAGTCTTGATTATTTCGCTGAACTCATTGTTGCTCACTTTGCGTTGTTGACTTATAGGAAATGCTAAGGAGTACTAGGACAAGTAGTCGGGTGCGACTTGTACAGCTTTTGCATTTCATAGTTTTGGGAGCTTATACAGACTCTTAGGTTTGTATTTTATTTATGTTGCATCAAACAATTTTTTTATAGATATATATATTTTGATGATACGCTTTTCACACTTTCAAGTACATATGAAGGTGAATGAATTATGAAATGACATGAATGAATTATGAAATGACATGTATTAAGTATGTTTGCGGTAATTTATTTAGACTAGTTTATCACCCACTGAATTTTGATTTTGCAATTTGGTACGAGTGTTGATGAGAATTTAGTCTGAATGAATCATCCGTCTCCGTCGCACCTTAGCCGACCCTTAAGAGTGGGCTAGTTGAGTGTGACAATGTATACATAATGTATAATAATTTTTATCGCTGAAGTATAAAATCGTCACAATAATATGACTAATAAAAGAAGTATAAATTAGAATTAAACTTGGCAATTGAATTTATAGGTAGTAGTTACTATCAATGCAATTGGTTGAGAATAAACAAAAATGTTAATACAATTCAAAAGTAAGAGTACTGACCACATTATCAAAATTTCTCCTAGCTTAATTGTTTTATCATTTTTTTTCCAGCTGAAAATCTATGATCATATAAAATATCCATATTATATTATGATAATTAAATCTTACTATCTTGTCTTAAAAATTATTATTCTAATTAAAATGTTATAAAAATTAAATTTTGTTGTTTTATTTATGTTAATATAAATTGGATCATTTTTTTAGGTAAAAGCAAATTATTTTGTGTATATAATTATTCTTTAACTATATAAACTTATTATTATTTTCATAATTATTACAATTGAACATTAATTTCTTTTTGTTATATTATTAAATTTATACCATTACATATTTATTTATAAAATGTTTTAACATAAAGATTAAATTTACTCTAAAATGATAAGTTGAATAAAAACAAAATTGAAATATGAGCCTCTCACTACTTGAGCCCAATTTTAAGGGCTCGAATTGCTACTTTGAATTCTACAAGAAACCCGCAAGAGGAAGCCTTCCTACTCGACAAAATCATCGGCTTCGACAACGCACCCTATATTAGATGCTCTTGCACTCGTCTCTACCTTAGTTTTTTCCCCGTCGTTCTCGTTTCTACCATAGTTCACAAAATTATTCCATGAGGTGTTGTGAAAAACGACAATAAAGAGAAAAGATTGAAACAAGAAATTCACAAAATAGAAAACAAAGCAGAACACAAATTTACGTGGTTCGGCAAATTGTCTATGTCCACGGAGTTGCAGAAGATTTTTTTAGTTTGAGGAATTACACCGTCGATCACGTCGACTTACAAGAAAAAAATTTCTTCTCTTTCTCTCTCTCTAACTCCCGCTGTTCTTTATCTCTCTACCCGAGAGATCTACAGCCGAAGAGTAAAACAAGAGGAGCCGTAGCCTTTGATTTTGCTCTTCTCGTAAGCTTCACACCGAAGAACAAAAACCGCACCAAAAAAGGAGAAGAGGGCTGCTTTGTGGTACTTCTAGGATGCCTTTTTAACCATCAAATGCAAGCCCAATTAAGGAAGGTTTTAATTCGTGAATCTTAGCAGAGGAAGGGCGGGATCCATAGCAAGAAATGTTTCCTTTTATCTTCAGCAATCAAGGTGGCGGGACCATCCCTCACATCAAATGAAGGAATTGATTAATTCCTTGATTCACTCCAAAAGGCAATTGCCTTATTTGCAAAAAGACGGAGGCGGGAATATGGGAGGAAGAGGCAAGAAGCTTTAGTTAGGAAGGTAATTAACAACGTAAGTTACAATTTTAATTACTTCCTAAAATGTAGTGGATCGGGAGGACCGCCATCTTCTTCAACAATTCTTCCACTTGAAGACTGACACACTGACTGCATCATCCGCTGGTTGTACCGATTTTTTCTTCAAATGTGATATCCTTCACCTCCGCAACTCATGACCTATGTCTTCAAGCTAGAATACCAGTTGAATTCGAACACAACTTCTGCCTCCTTTTTTCTGGCCAGCTCCCAGTTGCTTGAATTTTCATCTTGCATGATTTCTTTATAGCTTTGTGATTCTCCACCATCTGTCAGTAGAATATAATTCAAGGTTGGTAAGAAACGCTGTGGGGAACGTCTATTCCTGATTGACCTGCGAACTGTAGGGGTGGACGACTCTGCAGCTGACTGCGGAACAATAGGAATGGGTGCCCTGAACCTACTTTTCTCATAACTTCCATCACTGTCCTGCAGTGTAACCTCCGGTAGATCAACAGACCTAACTTTTCTATTGTGGTCATCAATGACTGTGGCATAGTAACGAGAGCCTCCAAGAGATGTCACTAGAGAAGACCCCCACACATATGTGTGTACAATATTCAGTTTTCCTGCCTTTGATGCTCCATCACTTTCCAAGAAACTGACCTTTTTTCTGTTTTCTCATAATGCAATTCTCACGCATGTTGAGATCAACTAACTTCAGCCTTGGTAGCTTGCCTCTGAATTGAAGTTCTTTCATGCCCCTCTGACTCATGTGACCAAGCTTAAGTAAACATATAGTCATATATAATGTGTCAGTTTTCTTATCCCGAGACAGTATCAATGTCCCTTTTTTAACCTTCTAGCAGCTATCTTAGAACACTATTGTATGACCACCCTAATCGTGTTGCTCAACAGAAATGAGGTTTTTCTTCAACTCAGGAATGTGTCTGACCTTTTGCAAAGCTCATTTGCTATTGTTAGGGAGTGCAATATCAACGCTCACATCCCCACCACGTTCAGAGCTCTTCCATCAGCCAGATACACATTTTCAAAGTTACATGCAACATAGTTCCGCATTAACTCTCGGTGAGAAGATGTACGAAAAGAAGCTCTTGAATCCAATATTCAGTCATCAACAGAACTGTGAACTATCAGCAATATCATATACTTCTTTAGTTACAACATTAGTGCTATCATTTTTCGTCTTATTCGAATTTTTGCAGTTCTTTTTTATGTGACCAGCTTTGACACAATTTTAGCAGGTTGCCTGCTGATAAGGCTTTGATGCTTTTGTCTCCATGCTTTGATTTTGATCTTCCTTTGTTTGAGTTCCTGTCATGTGATCTCCTTTGGAATCAACATTCAGTGCCGAACTCGAATCCGAAGTCTCGCCGAAATCTTTCCTGCGCACTTTCTCAGCCAAAATCAAACACGAATATCATCATATTTCAGCTTATATTTATCTGTAGAATTGCTAACTACCATTCTCATGGTTTCCCAGCTATTTGACAATGAAGCCAACAATATCACCGCATGTATCTCATCGTCAAAATCAATTTTAGCAGATGACAATTGGTTTGTGATGATATTAAAATCTTTCAGATGTTGAGCAGCAGACACACGTTCCATCATCTTTAGGTCGGATAAATTTTTCATCAGATGCACCTTGTTATTCGTCGATGACTTTTCATACATACCTGATAAAGTCACTATGAGTTATGCAGTAGTCATTTCCTTGATGACGTTGTGGGCAACGGATCTCGACATGGTTAATCAAAAAATCCCAGAACATGTCGATCCAACAGATTCCAATCAACTTCATCTATCTTCTCTGGTTGTTTTCCCAATAACGAAAGATAATATTTCTTCCCATAGAGGTAGTCCTCTATTTGCATCTTCCGGTAACCAAAATTTGTGTTATGAAACTTTGCGATCCCTGATGCCACCACTTCATCTCCAGTCATCACTTTCCTTAGATCCGAACCAAAGCTGTGATACTAATTGTTGTAAAAAATAACGATAATAAAGCGAAGAAATTAGAACGAGAAATTCACAAAATAGAAAACACAGCAGAACACATAGATTTACGTTGTTCAGCAAATTGTTTACGCCCACGGAGTTGCAAAGGATTTTATTAGCTTGAGGATTTTATCGTCGATCACGTCGACTTACAAGAAAAAACTCTCCTCTCTCTCTCTCTACCTCTCCATGTTCTTTATCTCTCTACCCAAGAGATCTACATCCGAAGAGTAAAATAAGAGGAGTCGTAGCCTTTGATTTTGCTCTTCCAATAAGCTTCACACCGAAGAACAAAAACCGTACGCAAAGAGGAGAAGAGGGCTCCTTCATGTTACTCCTAACATGCCTTTTTAACCATCCAACGCAAGGCCCAATTAAGGAAGGTTTTAATTCGTGAATCTTAGCAGAGGAAGGACGGGATCCATAGCAAGAAATGTTTCCTTTTCTCTTCAGCAATCAAGGTGGTGGGACCCTCCCTCACATCAAATAAAAGAATTAATTAATTCCTTGATTCACTCCAAAAGGCAGTTGCCTTATCTGCCAAGAGACTGAGGGGGGAATATGGGAGGAAGAGGCGGGAAGCTTTAGTTAGGAAAGTAATTAACAATTTTAATTACTGCCTAAAATGTAGTGGACCGGGTCTCCACCTTTCTCAACATGAGGGAGCTTTTTGTCCTCTTCTTCCTCGTCACGCTTCAGCTTGATGATATCCTTGTTTGCACATATCGAATATACGGATTGCTCGATTCCTCCTTCAGCTCAGCTTTGATCTTCCTCCTCTATTCGACTAGGGTACGAGATTTTCTTGTATGCAGAGTCGTTCGACAAGTTTCTTCTTCCTTCCTTTTCTTTTGCCCTGCTTCTTTGCCTCCCGTTTCATTCTCTTTGTTTGATCACTTTGAATGAGACACCTCTTTAAAACAAAACTATTGAGGCATTTTGTTCTCCCCCGAAACAACTGCATTTGTTGAATTTTTTTATAATAATAACATTGTAATCTTTATTTATTTCCTTATTTATCAATTATTACAGAATAATCAATATAACATATGTTATATGTACTGTGAATGCATTATAGTGCATGGTAGCCCTTGTAGCACGTGCAATTTAATTTCTTTGCATTAGGATTTAATTAAATATATAATATTTAATTTTATTATTTAATTGCTAATATTATTTTACTTTTTAGCTATGGTTTTTGTCTCTCTTGCATTGATCCTCCCTCCTGAAATTGATCTCTTATGCATGCTTAGAAATAGTCGTGAGGGGTGAGCAAAAATCTCTTACATAATAAAGCATAGCAAGCGAGCCGGAGGGTGAAGATGGAATTTCATGCAAAACGAATGAACATTGGTCTTATAAGCTCTTTTTTTGTCTTCACTAAACATAGATGAGGAGGGCAACTATGAATCTCTCGCGTAGCAAACCAAGCTAAACTATATGATGTGACGAGCCTTTCTTCATCTTTGAAATTTGACCAATTCACTCTTCCAAACCTTGAAGAAAAAGCTTCTTTTAGCCGACTCTGCACATCTCTTCTAAAAGCCACCGGGCTTTGACTTCATCTTTGCTTGCGTGTTTACTCTTTTGTCTTTGGTTTTATTAGATTC
The DNA here is from genome assembly GCA_003013225.1 of Phalaenopsis aphrodite. Classification (NCBI taxonomy): domain Eukaryota; kingdom Viridiplantae; phylum Streptophyta; class Magnoliopsida; order Asparagales; family Orchidaceae; genus Phalaenopsis; species Phalaenopsis aphrodite. The sequence continues at coordinate 543,749 of NEWO01000136.1, read as the reverse complement.
AATTTTTTTACTTGCTTTATGCTATATTTTGTTGTATCTGATTGGGTTCAACCTAATTTTCATAATTTTTTTAATATTTTGTCTACGTTTTAAAGTAGTATACATTATGCCATGCACTATAAGATATAACTCTACAAAACTTTGCATTTTGGCGTGCTATTCACAATTGACAAATATTCTATTTCCTTTCTTAGCATTCAACTGTAGTTGGAAAATTAGAACTTGCTGGAGCAGGAATTTTTAAGTTGAAAATTTACTATTTTCCTAAAACTAAAATTGAAAACTTATTCTTCTTGTTGCAATTATTTCTTGTTGCAATTGAACTGGCTAAATTGAAACTTGGAGTATTAGGCTAAATCTTAGCGAATTTTGAAGAATTACTTATTTTGGGTCTTCTTGGTTTTAGATTGGAGTGTTGAGGCATGTAGAAAACATAGAATTGTGGAATATTTTTATTTTCCACTACTTGTGTGTATTGGATGTGAATTCATAAAGCACTCTAGAAGTTTTGAAAAATTTTTGGGAATGGTTCTTGAATCTTTCCTATTGGTGATTTTTTTTTTTCTTGTCCCTTCTAAACTGCATAATGATTGGTGCATCTGCATGATTGAAATTATTTTAAATTTGATACATGCCAATCCCCTTTTTTTGTGGCTTGTATTAATCTTCTTCATTTTTCTCATTGGATTATAAGCCACCTCACTGGTTCCATTATCATCATCATTTTTTTGGTATTATCATCTATATTTTACTGAAGTTTTTTACATTTTGGTCTTTAGATACTAAAAGTTAATCTGTATTGATTTACCATGGTAAAAATAGCGTTCATTTTAAGCTGTTAAATTCTATCGGTTTAAGATTCTATCGCCTGTTGGCCATGTGGTCCTGGGATATCACCTATAAAGCTGTCAATCGGATTAGCATCTCTTGAGCTGCTTCTGCATTTATCTAGAAGAAGCAGAGTAGTTCCGTTTTAGGAGCATTCACAGTCGATGTGCAATTTCCTCCCACTAAATGTAGCTTACGATCTTGTTATGACTCTCTAGAGCATTATTATCCACTATAAGCTACTTTTTCAATTTTCCTATGTTCAATTTATTATGGGAAATCGAACCTTGCAGCATTTAAATATATCATCTTTGTTTACAATTCATCCATAAGGGATAAATCTAGTGATACAAATCATTGGCTAATTTTTTCAACTGTTGGATTATTTTTAAACAGTCATCTGGTCATCTGACTCTAGCCCGAGCTTTCCAGCTGGCATTTTCTCTAAGGAGCATCTCTCGAGACGGTGAAAGTAAGTATTCATGCTTTAACTTTATTTGTATTGTTTTGCAACTTAATAAAATATATCATTTACAAATGTTTTTTGCTATCATCACTGTATCAATTTATCTGTTAGTTTTTTGAAGTAATACCATTTGTGAGAAAGCAATATAGAAGTAATCTGTTATAACTTTAAAATTATGCTCGTGTCTAGTTTCTAGCATTGTGACTATCTGGTCAATTTCCCATCTTACAGATGCCATATTGCCATAAACAACTTGACCGCACATGAGACGCTTCAAAATCCATTAGATATCCTCGAGCGAACTCATGTAATCATTGAAGTTCAATATTTTTAAAAGGTGTATAAAACTATCCTTTCATCCAATAAATCGAAAACATTTTTTAACAGAAATTCTGTTTTCTATTTTCAGATTAAGTTTTGAATAAGAAACTAGATGTATTTATTCAATGTTGTCAGAATTTACATACCTCTTGAAAAAGTTATAGAGGCGGAATGATAATTGGTTTGTTCAATTAGATCCACATTGATCTTTGAGGTCCTCAAGAGATAGCTGTTTTATGTATCTCAGCAAATCTAACTCGGAGAAAAGATTGCTGGGAAACTAAGAAGCCGTTAGATGAAAGAAGATGATAAATGCTTGCAATATGATTCATTGTGTGAGCATGAAGAAATGTAGGAGAATTCGCTCCACTCCATTTTCTTAACATTGCTTACATTAGTCCTTCAACGTATATTATAGTGATGCAGGGGCTTAGGAGTGAACCGATCCAAACCGGTTCAGCTAGGAGTTGCTGTTCCAGCAGGGAGGCTGGACTGGCCGGCTGAAGCACGGGGCTAGATTTACTGCCCCTTCCCCGCCTCCTTGCCTTTTCTGAGTACGGCCAACTCCTCCCCTTACCCTTTCTGACTGCCGCCATCTCGTTCTCCTTGCCTTTTATGGTTTCCGCTGAAAGAGGAGGGCCTCCCCTTCCTATTTTACATCCTAGCAATTATATGTGCTGTTTACTGCTTGTTTGGGGTTAGTTTTTTACTTGCCTGCTGTTTTCAGATCTCTCCATGGAGCCTTATTCTCCCTTGCTAAGGCTGTATCTGATGAAGGATGGTTCTTCGGTTGTATCCTGCTCTAAAGTGGTGTTGTATCCTCACCTATTCTCCTCCCTGCCAGTTCTCCTTACCCTCCCTTAGCCGTCGCCACCCCTAATCCTTGCTATTGGCCAGCTGGCTTCTTTTCCCAGCCGCAGTGTTTGCTGTCCAACCCAATCTGGTTTCAAAACCGCCCCTGCAGTCTCTCTCCCTGGAGCAGAGCCTGCTGTCCACCAATTCAGTCTCTACCCCACATCCCGTCGACCCCTTACAGCAGCTATTCCTGCTGTCCAGACCACCCCACCAGCACCCAGCACATCTCCCTTTCCTTCCCTGCATCCTGCCTTGCCGCCCTCCTCTAGCCCTCAAACCGCCCATTAAATCCCTTCCCTCCGACCATACAGCCACCAATCCTTCCCCTTCCCTTTACCGCTTCTCCGGCGGCACCACTATTCTCGGATCTTCTTACCTGGTCCTAGCCAAAGTTTAGTGTCTATTGAAATTTCCTTTCAGTTGACTCTTGTTTGTAACTCTAACTAGTTGGGTAATAAGATTTGATTTTGTTTTCGCTGATTTCTGAATTATTTTCAATGTCATATAGTCTCTGCTATTGTTACAGAAATCCGCTCCATTTTCTTAACGTTGTTTGCATCCTTTCTTGAGGCATATTATTCTTTGGATTTTCAAATCTACATCTTTAGGCTAGACTGCTCAAACTTTTTTTTTTTGTGCGTTACTGAAAGGTGCCACTCCGCAGGCATTTCTGTACGTTTCTACACATTAAGCAGCAACATCTTACTTTTCTTAGTATCGATTATTTCTATCTTTAGAAGCTTATTATTTTATACTGTTATTTTGTAAGGCGGACAGGTCCAAGGTTAGGCTGATTTTAAATCTGATGCCCTATAAATTCTACTCGAGAAAAAAAAAAATTGTTATGCAAAGAAAGTATGCAAAATAGGAATTTTTATTCGGTACGTGCACCGCATGAAGCCTTACATGCGGTACCGAATAAAAATTCGCCACGTGGAATGCGATTCCACGTGGCTTTACAGCTTAAAAATAAGCTTTTTCATGTATTCCGACCCGACCCGATATTCCTTTTTGACGAAAATTTAAAGCATAAGGCCCTTTCCCGGTTATAACGAGATTTAGTTTCGCACTTTAGGGTTTGGAGCTGCCGACGACGAGAACGACAACCGCTGCCANAAGACATTAGCTTTACATTATGATACTACCAAAATAACACTGTGATACTACCAAAATAACACCAAATCCTCGAGATTCTTTACATTATGATACCAGATACTATCAAAATAACATCAAACCCCAACTAATATTTCCTAAATAACACCACATCCCACTCAACCGAAACTTAGCGTTAAAACTCATCCAAAAATAGAGCAAACTTCATTAGCAATAAAATATATCCCACCCAATACCCTAAAGCAGACAAAATGTCACTTTCTTCTGTTGGCGGGAATCGAAAATGACAAAAAAACGCTTTTTTTTGTTTTGGGCGGGATACGTCGGGTCGGAATACATGAAAAAGCTTATTTTTAAGCTATAAAGCCACGTGGAATCGCATTCCACGTGACGAATTTTTATTCGGTACTGCATGTAAGGCTTCATGCGGTGCACGTACCGAATAAAAATTCGCAAAATAGACAGAAAATGGAAGAAGGAAATTATGTACAATTATGCAGAAATGTGGTCAGCAATTATTCGATTCTATTTCTTGTAAGAACTTACTAGTACCTAAATGATTCAAAACATATTGGACAAAAATTTACGCACGCAATTATCATGCTACATATATAAGTAAACAACTACATCTGGGAGAAAACTTTGATTTTATCCAAAAGTTCAAGCTAAGTTCATGGTCAGGTATTTTACTACCCTTGAAGCCAAGTCATATGAGTTTAGATCATTCCTTTTTCTTTGAATCTATCAAATCCAAGATTGAGGATCCAGCTATCAGCAATTTAAAAACCTTCGCCAAACCTCACGGCAAACATCAAGAGCAAATGAAAATTATGCTAGGTGCATGTTGGCTGATCATGCCAGATGAAATCATGGCATAACAACTGTATTGTCTGTTAAACCATAATGTAAGGTTAGACTACTTTTAACAGAGAACTTACATGCTTTTCTTATTCAAAACTTGATGGAAAATCTGAACTACTTTCGGGAGCACTCCGCTTCAATTGATGATTATCACTGCTAATCTGATTACTATGTAATATTTGTAATCTGAAACCAAGTTTAGACATTTCTTTAGAATCAGAGCTGGATGTGCCTGTGCCTTGCTAGCCCCGAGGATATGGTCACTAGATCATTTGCAGGCAAGAAAATTTATATTGATCGTCCCACCTCTGAAGCAACTCAACTATCACGTCTTAGCCTGTGGACTTAAACTCATAATGGTGGGGATAGCCTACGCTGGCCGGGGCTCATTGTCATTTCCCTCTATAGATGCCTTTCCATGTCTTCTAGACTTCTTGTACTCGGCTCAACAATTACGAACACCTTTAGTTTCCCAACTCTAATTAAGTAGGTGTTGGCATATTTCTATGTCATGGCCGTGGCCACGGTGATCAGCACCATATTTCTTTGGTCACGTAGGTAACTGCTGAACCTTATTAGTGACGGTTTCTTGAGATGTTTTGTATTTTGAGTGCCCTCAATTAGTTCTGTCATGGAGACCTCACTTGCCAGATTTCGTCATGTTGGGTTTCCTCGTAACACATTTGCTTCTCAAAAAAGCGAGCTCTCTTTTGATCAGGGAAGCATCTTTTCTGTTCTTACCTGACAAACAGTCATCCTCTCTCCATGGATTAGAGAATCTCTTCAGGCTCTGTTGCCTTTCAGTTTGCATGGCAGTGGAAGCTGGCTTCGTAGTTGTACCCCCTTTGTGATGGTTTTAGTGTTAGTGAGCTGTAGTAACTTGCTTAGGGTCCTTGGTTGCTGAAGGCCAAAAGCATACTTGAAGGGACCTCTCAGAGGACCTGAGCCATGTTGACCTTGAAAAAAGGTCTAAATCATTAAATGTGAGGGGCCAAAAAGCAAAAGCCACCCCATGTTTTCATACCAAATGAAATGCCATTAATGGGGGACTGTACTCCCACTCTCCTCATTTTTTTATAAATATAAAAGAGCTGTATCAGCAACAACGAAAGAATGGGGCTTGCTGCTCCCATACGTGCGCTTTCCATAGGAAGACTTATTTTAATGTATAATAATAATAAAAAAAATACTAAATCCTAAAACTATTGCACTCCCTCACCCTTCATTCATTCTCTCAGACTCTCTCTCTCTCTCTCTCTTCGCTCTTGCTTTCTCCTTCCCCTTTTGGTTCAGCCCATGAGTAGTCGACGTCGTCGCCCCGCCGCCCCGCTGCCTACAACCTAAGCCGCCACCGCCAACCTGAGCCATCGCCGACAACTTGAGCCGTCACCTAAGCCACCACCGCTAACCTGAGCCATCACAAACAATCTATTCCATCGCCGACAACCTGAGCCATCGCTGACAACATGAGCCGCCACCGCCAACTCTCTCACTGGCGACACCGCCACCTTGATGAACAACCACCGTGTAGGCGCTGCCTCACCAGTCAACCACAAATAGCCACCAACACATCGAAGCTCGTTGTCGGCCCAACCTGCTGCACCTCACTGCTTGCTGGATAGCCTCGTCGATGCCTCCCGCCATCACGTTATTCACCTCATCTCGCCTGATCATTGTGCCACCACCATCTCCCTACTGGAGAGCATCTTGCTATCAACACATCATCCATCGGCATAGCTCACCGAACCACTGCAAGTGTTGCAATTGTCGCCGCCCGCCCTCACACCATCCACAACCAACCTAATTTGTCATACTACTGCCTCCTCGTTTTCATGCCACTACCAACTAATTGTCACCCTGCCTCACGGCATCATTGTTTTAGCCACCAGTCTGTTGGCGAACCACTGCTTCCACTCCAAAACCACTAACCTCAGGAATTGTCAACTGCAGTCACCTTGCCAGCTTTGCTTCACCGATCGACCCCTTCTCCAGGGTTGCCTGCCGCTGCAATCTTAGTTTATCGGAGCACCACCGCCGCATTATCAGATCTCTAAACTGCCGCTTGTCACGTCCTCCTTGCCGGTGGCGCCTCTTCCTCTCTCTACCTAGAGCCAAAAAAGGGACAAAAGGAAAATCAGAAATAAAAGAAAACAGAGAAAAGAAGAGGAAATAAATAAAAATTATTGTGTTGCTTCATGTCATCGTAGCCGTTGACATAGGTATGATACATTTCAGATATTTTGTATGTGTTTGTATGAAATTAAGTATTTGTATAACTTAGATTTGAGGTGGGAAATGTATGTGCTTGCTTGTGTAAAATTTTAAGTACCCGTACAATTGTAATTAGGGAGTCGGGAAAATATGTTGTAAATCCTTATCGAGGTGTTTGAAAACTCATACCGTGCTTTTCTTAGGGTCTGTTTGGGGTAGCTGTTGATTATTTATAATCTGCTGTTATAATCTCCAGATTATCAGAATAAGCTAGCTTGTTGTTTGTGGCAGCTTATTCAAAACAGCTTACTGACAGTTGTTGTTGGATAAATGACAATTTTGTCTCTGTTTAGTTATTGCAATAGTTCAAAAAGATAACCATTTAGCAAAATTCCACACCAGGGTGAAAGGAATACCAATTTTACATAAAAAGGAATGGAGCATAATAATTGGACAAATTCAAAGTTTGATTCAAACGATTGAATACTTGCTCTAGAAAATCACTCTGCGTCCATGAAAAATTCATCAGAATTGATCATATCTTGAAATTTGTTGATCTAAAAATTGATAGAGCAAGATGTCTAAAGGGTTAAATACCATAGAAGCTTGGATCCATCCAAACTCCAGCACATTGCTTTGTGGTAAATTACTCCAACAAATAAAATCTCAGACTAACTAAATAAGCAGTCAATACTCTCGTCAACATAAATGCATTGAAAACAGTCATCGCATAGAAAAATGGATTTCACAAACCCCAAATCCAAAAAAAAAAAAATCATCCAGAAAATATAAATCAAGAAATTTTTTTCTTACAGTGAACGGGAGGCAATGCTTACATTGGACGGGGAAGGTGTTGAGAAGAGAAGGCAGAAGGAGAGCTTCGATTCTTATCGATCCTCTTCTCGGTTCGAGTGTGGGAGAGCTTTGAACGAAAGTTGGCTCCCTTCGAGTGACAGATCCTCTTCGGATCCAGCCGAGCTTCGCACGAAACAAAGAAGGGTTTTTGTTTCACGTGCAAAGGAGACGCGGCAGAGGGGGTTGGGATCGGGACGAAGGAATCAGCGACCGAGGGGAATTGGAAGGGCAGAGGGGATCGGGATCGGGACGGAGGAATCGGCGACCGAGGGTTTGTTTCGCGAGGGCAGGGCGGACGCGGACGGGATCGAGATCGAGGGCTTCCGGGTAATAATCTCGAACAAGAAGCAGAAAGCGGGATGCGAGGTGCGGTCCTGAATAACGAAGGAGTTGCGTCGGGCGATTTCCTACCGCGATACAGACGTCTGAATCAAACACTCGGTGGGCGTTTTGGAAACGTCGACTGCAGTAATAAGCTGCCCCAAACGGGCCCTTAGTACGGTGGATGAAAACACCTGGCTGCAATTACCTTCTGGCTTCAACCATATGCACATTTCTCTGCTTAATGGGTAGGCCTTGCATTCCTGCAGATGTCCCCTACGAGAAGGATACATTGGGATGTTGCTGAAATTTTTAGTAAAAAAAAAGGAGCTTAAAATCAAAATAAAAATGGGTTTTTGGACTTTAAAATACGACTAAAAATAAAAATAAAATTACAAAATAATGCCAATAAACAATCACATGGAGATATTAGTTGCAATAAAAAAATCGAATACAAAATTTTGAATTTAAGTGGGACTCAATAGCTCGTTTATGAGCTCGAATGAAACATATAATGAACTCCAAAGCTCGCCTACGGGCATCCTTAATCTGTTAATTCTACTCAAATCCTCCTTAAAACTTAGAATTCTCTAAAACATAAACTTTGAACTGAAAGTGTATTGAAAATGAACTATGGAGAGTTCTTATTTATAGAAATTGAAAAGTTCTCTATGGAGCCCATCAGAATAAAAAAGAGTTTGAAAATATTAATTTTTCTAACGTGTTAAATATTCAATAGACATTAATTTGCCTAGATCATCACTAGATTTGCAACACATATACTAGCAGGCATGAGACAAATTTAAGGCTTAAAGTAAAAACAACCCACATATACTCTATGACCGTTGTGTTGAATGTTTTATCATATGGTCTGAGAATGTTGTATGTGTTTACTTAAAATCAATTCAAAATAACATGCACGTGTTCCAACTATTGTATAAAATATCAAAATAGTTAGTTCGAGAATGTTGCGCGAGCTAGCTTAAAATTAATTCTTAATAATCCTCATGTGCTCTGACCAATGCACTAAACACGTCAACAAGTATTATGAGAATGTCGTGCGGGCACAATTTAATTTTAAAAGTAAACTTATTTTATCTTGAAAAATGTGTAAAATAATTTAAAATTCACAATTTTTTCCTTTTCCTAAAATTTCATCTAAAATTACTACATTGTGCATGTTTTCAAGCAAATCAATCTGATCCTTCTTTTAGCAAATATTGCAACTGATATTATTGAGTTTGTCAGGCCCGATCCTCTGTCAGCAAGCGAGTAGAGTTGATAAGGCCTAAAATAACAAAATAAAATTATTTGAATCTCCAATGACGAATGTGTTGATAGAAAATCTCAATTGAAGATATTCATTTTAAATAATTAAATTAAAGTTCCTAAATTTTAAAAATAATTTTAAATCATTTAAAGAAATTTATCACCTAAAAAAGGAAGATATAGCGAAGAGAGCTTTGAGGATTGGATCTAGACACTATGAATTTGTGATGATGTTATTTGGACTGATTAATGCTCTGACAAATTTTATGGATCAGATGAACAAAATATCCATTCATTTTTTGTATACTTTTCTGATTTTATTTATATATAATATCTTAGTATATTTTAGAGATGAAGACGGTCATACAGATCATTTGCATTCTGTTTTGTAAATTTTGAAAGAGAAGACAATATATGTCAATTTTTCTAAATATAAATTTTGGGTTAAATGGTGTGGCTTTTTTTGCGCATATTATCAATAGTGATGACATCTATGGATCATAATATGATCAAGGTGATTGCAGATTAACCAAGACCTACTACTGTTACTGAGGCCCTACCTTTTTCACATAATGTTATGTCATTATCTAGATTAACTCAAAAGATAGTGAAGTTTGATTGGAGTGATCGTTGTGAAGAGGCTTTTGTCAGAAATTTAAGCATTTCTTAGATTCCAAAGGTGGTCGAATAGGTGTAGGTCGTTGCACGTCTTGATCCCCATGAGTCTGAGTAATATTAACATCTTTCTGGACCTGATGAGGCGGTTGTGAGACAGTAGAAGTATTTCCACCTGTATTATCAGTGATAGGTTCTAGGGTAGGCAGGGTCTGAAAAAACTCCCTCTCCCCCACGATAGGAGGTTCCAAAGACGAGGGAGTTACAGCTGGAGATTAAATGGTTGTCATATTGTCTGCCTACTCAGGAGGAGATGGAATCACAGCCTCTAGCGGAGCAATTTGCTTTTTTGGTCTGAGTTGAGGGCGTAGATGGTGACATTTAGAACTGGAGTGTTCGAACAAACGACAGTTCGAACAATACGAAGGAAAATATTCAATCTTTACCTTCTGTCAATATCCATGATGTTGTGTGCTCAACCAGATTTCCTCAGAAGCGGGTGAAGTGATGTCTCTTTCAACAAGTGCTCTGGCTTCAGAAGGACGGGATAGATTAAAAGTAGGAATGTTCGTCTTGAGTGGCTTCCCATAAACCGAGGCAATAGAGTACAATATTTTTTGAGATAAATAATGAAATTTTAGACCAGGGAGATGAATCCAAACCGGAATGATTGACGGTTCCGTCTATGGGTCAAAATCCACAGACCATTTTAGAATCTTCATTGCTCTGTTTTCCATTCATATTATCCTTCTAGCAAATAAGTGCATGTAATGTTCTTCGTTGCTAATTTGAATAAGAATGTGTCTCCCATCTAATAATCCAATTTTTTATTCTCCAACAAGATGGATAAGTTCAGCTTCTTTGCGAATGAGCTCCATTTTTGGATGACCATATAGAAATTTCCCAACCAAATTCAAACGGCAGGAGAAAACAAGTTGAATACCTTCAGTTTCTGTAAAAAAAATGACAGACTTCTCATTCTTCCTATCAGGTTTCTTGATGTCATCCGCCCACTCAAACGAAATATATATATATAATAAAATCCCCAATCTTTTATTAATTTGCCTGCATATATTCAAGAGGTAACCTGCAAGCATACGATAAAACTAATATTATTTGAGGCTTAATTGTAAAACTTAAGATTTTTTTATAGATTTTAGAATTATATGCATTTTGAAAACCTAATATAAATTTCTTTTAAATGACCTTAATCTTTTTTCTTAAATCAAATTATATTAACTTTTAAAGATACGGGCCTATGAAAGGTATTTATCAAGAAATGGAAAAACAAAAAGAAAAATATAACAACATAGAATATATGACGAAATTTATACTTGGGTCTTCTAACTTGAGGTTTAGTCAAACAAAAGTGAGTGGCGTTAGATTTTTTCAGTCCACTATCCTTTCTGGTATAAGATTACGAAATTTTTATCAATCGGAGAGATCAACACTCTCAATACTCAAGTCATAATAATAATCCATCATGATAAATTCTCATAATTTTTTTCACAAATTGGATAAAGTGGAGGCATTATAAGAATTTATGGAATATTTCCAGTTGTGATATCATTGGTTAATGAAGAAAGCAACACCAAAGAACTAACAATAGCAGGAACAGTAGTCACCGTCTTCTGAAGAATAATAACATTTAGGGTTAGAGAACACCTTCTAATAGGAAAAAAGAAAGAGCCCCTCTTTCACTTTTTCAACCATGTGCTTAACGTTAATGCTCATTCAATCTTATCCTTCTTGTGGTTGAAAGATGTCTTTGAGCTTGGCTGCAATAGCCCTCACATGTGGCTGGGGACTCTTGCTCGCAAGCCCTCTGTCATTCCATTGCTCAAATTTGTCACCCTCACTCTCGGCTTCGCTGTCTCTCCTTCTCTTCCTCTCTCCCTCTCACTACCCTGCTCTCTCTCTCTCTCTCTCTTTCTCTCTCATAAGGAATCGATTAAGAGTCAGTTCCAATGAATCAACTACTGCCAGTTCAATTTTTTTAACTAAACTATTAATATTAATTTTAATTAATCTCTTTTCAATTAATGATGATGTTGGTGATCGGGGTTCACAAATAGCCTTATAATATAAATGATAGCTTTCCAAGTGTTGATACAACAGCGGATGGTTGGTTTCAAATACCTTTTTTCAGATGGGGTGGGAATAAAAAAATGTGATCGTCACTTCTCTATATTTACCAAGCTTCAAATAAGACATTTCAAATTAATATTTTTGTACATTTCATGATCCGAATGATTTCTCATCCTTGGCCATTATGTTATCTACAAATTGTCTTACTTTTTTTTTTTTTTTTTTGGCTGTTTTCTTGTAATTGGCTCTTGTTGCGCTCATCCAATTTTCTGATTATAAAATTATGCTTTATTTAAAAAAAAATGTCATTTCATACTGAAAAGACACTTAAATTTTCTCAACTTTGGCCACTGCTAATATAGTGATTAAATTAATGTATTTGGATCAAATAACTGTTTTGTTACATTTAATGACTGTTTATCTGTTTGTATCCTCTTAACTCTCGCCATTTCTATGAGCTGGCGCAGCAATCCCTGCCAAGGCGCAGTGGCATCTGCGAGATTTGGGCTTTGGCATTTCTTAGCGAGTTCCTTGCCTCAGTTTATATCTGGTGAGCCATGATCATGATCTGTGAGGGTTGTGACACTTAGGTGTGCAGCCCAATTTAATGAAATTAGTTTTTTCTGATGTTCCGTTTGTATTACACAGTATTACCTTAAAGCTGTTTCTTCTATTTGGTGTCAAATCAAAGAATTTGTCTTAGATTTTTTCAAATCATGTAATGTATGCATGTCTGTATAGATTAATTCTTATTATAGCGAATCATCAATCAAGCTGTTTTGGGTGCATGCTAATAAAAGCTGCTATGAATAACTGCTTATTCTGACATTATTATTTAAAATAGATCATTTGCAGCCATCTCATAGAAGGTCTCTGTATACATTATCGTCATCCATGCTTATCTTGTCTGCAAAAGCAGGAGATCTTCCTGATTTAGTTGCTTCTATTGAAGCACATATCGCCTGCGAAATGGTACGCAACTTTATCTGAAATTCCTGCTTTATGCATAAAGTACCTGCAATATACGCCATGCTGCATTAACTGCCAAAACCTCCATATGTCCCCAGCTACAGCCCTTCTTGCTTTTGTTTGTCTTTGTGAGTCTTGCCCTACTTATTTTGTACGACTTATTCCAGGTTGATCCTTACCTTCATCTGGTTGATGATGGCAAACTTCTGGCAATTTGTGTAAAATATCCTTCTAGTAAAGTAATCTATGGGTCTGAAGAAGATAAGATTGCTGCTTTGAAGTTCTTAGAGACTATTAAGAGTAATGATGATCAACTAAGAGAAATCGTTGCATCTCATTTAATGAAGAAGTATAAAAGATTAACTGAGGTAAGTTTGAGATGTAACTATTTTGTATGATTTTGATATATTAAGTTGTCCTGGTTATATGCGTGTTTTTGGATTTTGAAGCTAAAGGAGAAAATTGATGTTCTTCTTCTGTGGCAGCAAGAGTTAATGAGCATTAAAGAGCAGCTCAGACGTGAATTTTCATCCGATGATGTCTTTCCTATTGGAACTCCAGTTTTCATGGATACACCCAATGCTTCTTCTCCATTTGATGGGAAGGAAAATGAAACTTTTGATGAGGTACTTCTCAAAATCAAACATCTAAACCTTTTGATGGTATTATTCTCTTTTGATAGCTTTTTACTGATCTTTTATTAATTTAACTGCAGGTTGTGGTTCCTGCTATCTTAGAAGGTGGAGAACCATTTTTTGAAACATATAAAGATCACACAGACCAGACGATATCAGAATCTAAAAATTCAGTAGATGTTCTTAATGTCAACCAACTGATAGAATCAGTAAGTTGAGTCTGCAAAAATGAATACTTGCATGATTTTATTCTTTATGTATGACGACACATCTCAATTGTACAACACACCCCCCCCTCGCTTTTTATGGGTCATTTGCGGTGCGATTGATGCAAACAATTTGGTCAGACTAAATTCTTACTATCACTTGTTGTGACTTGTAAAATCATAACTTGAACTAGTCTAACTAAGGCTCTGTTTGGGGCAGCTGCAGTTTATCAATAATTTGTTACTAAGTAGTTGATCTAGATAAACTGTTGATCAGCAGCTGATTCAGATAAGCTGGTTGAATGTTTGGTTTGTGTGTTTGAAAAACAACTGATTTGCAGTTATTTCTGGATAAATGACCATTTTGTCCCTTTGCAGTAGTCTTGTTTGCAACTAAACTGTATTAGCAATTCATTTGATACTTAGAAGCAAAAAACCACTTCAGAATAGTAGAAAAAGATAAGATGCACACCTGACATAACAGTGAGTATCAAGTGTACTAAAAAAGGAAAAAAAAATTATTAAAATTATAATTAAAAATATAATAATATCTGCAAGAGCCCTTTCAACACAGGTAATCCCTCACATCCTTATCCCAAAGAATGACATTTGATGAAGCTACTAGATGTTGACCTCATTTTTAGTGAGGTCTTAGTTTCCTACTCCCACAATCCTAAATCTAGCTTTAGGAGTTCCTTGCTGACCATCTTAGCAGACTAGTAACGGAGTCCACTTCCCGTAGAACTTTAAACTATTTCTTGACTCATTTTTGTGAAGAACTAGCATGAGTGGTTCCAAGCGCTCAACTTCTAGTTGCGAGGGTTAGGACCAACATGTAGAGGGCCCGAAAATGAGTTCTTATAGGATCAAATAGCCTTAGGTGAACCCTTTGTTACTCGATTACTCGCGAACGCCGCAATTCACGCACTCACTGCACCACACACGACTTTGACTTGAATCGACTCGACCGTCGGCGAACTCGTCCGGACGACCCCGGATGACTAAACGGACCTCGCCGACGCGTTCGGAACATCAACTTTAGCTAGGAAGGACACTCGTATTGCTAGGGTTACGTGCGCGCACAAATGACACGAAAATCGATGCATTTTTTTTAGCTGGCTCGGACTCAACCCTGGTTCAACTCGGGTTCGATTTGGGCTGAACTCGGGCTGAACAAGGGTTAAATAATTTAAATTTCAAATTTTCAAATTTCAAATGTGTCATTTACTCTCATTTTAATAAAGAGTTAAAGATTTTCCTTTTGAACCTGCTGCATCAACGGAATTCATTCAATCCCCCGCCAAAAGCTCTGGATTCAACTCCTCACTCTCATGCTCGATCTAGTTCCTTCTGGCTGTTCGCGCTTCTTCTCCTCCCAAAGACGAATCCCTAGCCGAATCTCCCCTCTGTCACTGAAGCCTGTGGCTCTCCTTCTCTCCCGATCCGTCTTCACAGAGAAGCATCGGATTCGCCCGCTTCGTCCTTCCCACTCAAAGCTCTCGCCTTCTGTTAGAGCCCGCTTCTTTCTCCGCTCTCCGTACGATTCATCTCCTCCGACCCTTCTTCACGAAACGCTAGGCGCGCCTCTGCCTCCCTGATCGAAACTACTGTTGGTCTCCCGCGTTCAATCAGAGACACCGCTCGCCTTCCGCCCTTTGCAAACCGAAGCCTCCGCTCCTTCGCTCGTTTTCCCCCCACCTGCTTCGCCTCTACCGCTCGATCTTGTTTCCTTCTCCTTGTGCCGAAAATTGCTTCTCACCTCTGCACCAAAATCTGCTCCCTTCATTCCCTCTCCCGACTCGACCTCTGTCAAACGAGGCCTCTCCCGACTCGACCCCGCCTGCCTCTCGGCCCAATTCCCTCTTCTCCCCACTCGGCTCTCCATCGCTCAGCCGAAGGTCGGACGGGCTCCCTCTTCTTCCCAAGACTGAAGCCTTCACCTCGTATCCCCTCTGCACTAGGAGCTCTCGCACCCCTCTCACCTCTGCCAACCAAAGGAGCCCCTGTTCGACTCCCTATTCTTCCACGACCCGAAGCCACACGCCTCCCCTCTTTCGATCGAGAAGCACCAGCACGCTTGCTCCCCTCTCCACCGAACAGCTGCTTCGTCTCTTCTTCATCTGATCGAAGTTGTTCGCCTCTTCCTCCCTCACGCACCGAAAGCATTCGCCTCTTCTTCCTCCCGCTCGACTCGCGTCTCCTGCTTGACTTTCTCGCGTTCAATCCCACCTCCTTCCTCGCTCGACCGAACAGTCCCACTTGCCTCCTTTACAAACCGAGAAAAAAAAAAACCTCGTCCTTCTCCCGCTCCTCTCCAGATTTCGCCGGAACAGTGGCCCTCGTGACTGAAGCCCTACGATAGAGTGACGATTTGAATTAGCCAGAAAGGCATTACAAGGTTCTCTGAGGCTTGCATCTTCCTCCTTCCAGAGCTACAACTTCTCTAAAGTCGGTAAAACTCTCTTATTCCTAGGTTTATGTTATATCATTTAAGATGAAATAAAATCATTGTTATTTTTACAATACGAACAAGTGTTTGCACTGTATTTTTTTGGCATCACCAATTCTTATAAAATTGATTTTTCTTTAAATATTTCAATTACGGGAAATTTATATACATACCATATAACCCTCATGTATTTACATATCCAACACCCAAGTCTTGGAATCAACTTGTATGTCAATTATATGTACTTGAAGGGGGTTTTATTTCACTCCACATTGGCTTCAATGTTTACGTTCATAACATACAATGTTTATATTCTCTGCATATGTGGAACCTAAGCTTTATAGTTACACCACTCTGATCTTTAATTCTACGTAAGAGGTATTTTTATTTCTTAATGTGAAATGTATCTTTTTATTCTTAGGATTTATATGCTGTTTTGGAAATAATTTGGGCACCATTTTGGAGCAATTTCGACACTGTTTTGGGGTGTTTTTGCTTGTTGATTTAGAGAGGCTTACACAATGTTTTGAGGCAAATTTAAGGTCTGATTTTAATGCACTGTTTTGGAACCACTTTAGGTGCCAATTTGAACTGATTTTGTGCACTATTTTGGAGCCACTATAGGTGTTGATTTGGGATGATTTTGATCGTTGTTTTGGAGTCACTTTATGTGTCGATTCGAGCCAATTTTAGTGCACTGTCTTGGAACAAACTTAAGTACTCTTCTCGAGAGTCTATTTAATTACAGTTATTGAAAGATTTTAAACGATTTTTAGGTTGATTCACTTGCTATTTCCTCTTTTGATTTGTTAGTTTTGAAAGTGGATCAACATTTTCTTTTCGTTTGTTTTGATATTTTTGTTAAATGGTTGAGTCAAAAAAAATGGGAATTTCTGATTTAATTACATGGAAGACGCTTAGAAATATTTGAGGATTAGTTGGAAAACACTTAATTGAGGATAGAACACTTTAAATCACTTTAAGCACAAATTAAAGTGTCGGCTTCCTAGATTTTAGGAGCACACCCTAGGTGAGAGCCCATCTGCCTAATCCTCAGTGTAGACCTCCTAGATTTTAGGAGCACACCCTAGGTGAGAGTCCATCCTCCTAATCCTCAGCATAGTCTTCCTAGATTTTAGGAGCACACTTTAGGTGAGAGTCCATCCACCTAATTCTCAGTATATACTTCCTAGATTTTAGGAGCGCACCCTAGGTGAGAGTCTATCCACCTAATTCTCAGTGTAGGTTTCCTAGATTTTAGAAGCACACCCTAGGTGAGCGTTCATCCACCTAATTTTCGAATAAATAACGAAATTTGGCACTTAACCCTGATTCACAAACTAATTAAGACACTAGACATGAGGACACACCGAGGCGTAGTTCATGCTTCCTTAATTAAATCAACAGTGAAATTCCATCAATGACTTAACCTACAATGAAACCCAGTGCATCGGGATTTGAGCTTGGATATTACACTCAAATCCTCCTGAAATGACATATGGATCATTGGAGTAGGATAAGTCTAGGGTCTAAGTGGCGAGGGTGATGACGACATTGTTTATGTGTGCTTAAACGAGAGATACGAAGTGAGATTATTAGAATAATATCTTCTACCTCAATGATCTTCAATAAGGGAGGGAAGAATCCATGATATTATTCGCCGATTCTTGGTTGGATCGTTGCCCCCGACACTCTTAGGTTTTTAGTAGTTCTAGCACGATTAGAGTGACTAGATTGTAGACTATATGACATTACCAAATATTTACAAAAATAAAAATAAAAAAAATTCTTTTTGCGTGATAAAAAGAACTCTGCATAAAAACAAACTTGAACAAAAACTTTTGCATGATAATTTTTCTATGAAAATTTATAACAGTCCATGGTTAGTCGTTTGCAACTCTTACTCAAGGTCGGGAAGCACACGGCCCAGCTCTGAGCCCCCACTTTTACCAATGTCTTATACTCAGTCCTGATCTGTCATATGTGGTTACATGTTTCTTTTGCTTGTGATTTCTACTACTCATTTTTATGTCTTTAATGCTGGGTTTTCTTGTCTTACTTATTTTTCTTACAAGTATGTTTAAATATGCTGCAAATCATACTACAATCACAATATTAATCGCACAACAGTAGCAGATGCCTAGGTACGTTTTTACAGTTTATCTACAGCATTTTACTTTAGTGCATTTTACTTTTCAAGTACCTTTTATTTACCTGCAATTTGACTACTCTGCATGCAAAACCAAAATTGAAACCAAAACTGAAATAAAATAAAACCAAACGTTGACACCAAAACTGTGAAGCACAAATTGTCAATCTCAAACACTTAGCTACAACAGGAGCTTGGAGTCAACTTTGTGGGCAGCATGACGAGGAACTTTTAGCGAGCAACAAGAAGATCTTCTTCAGCATTATCTCTTCCTTAGAAATAAACGACTACCCATAGGACTTCGAGGTAGCTCGCCCAACGCGACATAAATCCTCACTTTCTCCTTGGGCTTCTGTGCAACCATGTTGTGCGACATGAGTCCTAACTCGCCTTAGGTTCTGAGGTGGTCGTACGGTACGACGTAAACCCTCATATCTCTGAGAGCTAATTGCATAATCAGGTATTATGCAAGTTTAAGTCCCAAATAATAAAACTGACAAGATCAAACACTTAATTAATATCGTCTCCAAAATGTAGTCACACCGTAGGATAGTCTGGGAAGTCACCGAGGTTTATCTCGAATCAGTGACATCCTCTACATTCTTCTTCCTTTGGACTCCTGAAAATACTGTGTTGAGTCATTCCCACTTGATTTTCCTCGTCCTACCGTGAATATCTAAATCTTGAATTCTTGAAAACTAGTACCTCTAATCATTATCGAGAGTTTTTTCAAGTGACTCCAGTTATTTGAGGTGTAATTAACGATAGGAGCTTGCCTCTATAGGGAACTTGGAATCCAGGTAAAATAAACCCTACCTAATCTTTATATTAGGCAGAGAAACTTGTCGGTCACACATAAAAGGTTCGCAGACTAAACGGATGTCACAAATCTCTTAGTTTGCAGGATTGGGTCTATCGTCGAGGTCTACACTTATCTTTCGGGAGGGTATAGTATTCGCGGTATCGGACACGATTATACAAACTATTGGACTAATGAGATCCATTTGGTCTCATTTTTCAAAAATTAAAACATACTTTTCAAAACCCAAACTATATACTTGTTATATTAAATTAAATTTAAAATTATTTTTCCTATATTTTCATATTTTCAAAATCATAAAAAAAAATGTTGACCGACACTAGAGCATAGTCTTTATTAACTGATTATGATGGGCAGAAAATATCATAATAACTATGTTATGGGCTAACATTAGATAATGCAGCATCAAGATGGCAAGTTAGCTTGCATCACCAACACCCAACCGAACACAACATTAGAGAGAGACACACACATAAGAATTGTTGGAGCGCAGCTAGTCCAAAATGTTACAGTGAAATGTTGCTCTTTGGTAGCACATTAAAGAGAGAGACAAACACATCATGCTTTTATTACTGCATTTGTCGATAACATTCAAAACCAATTTTTCCACATTTTCTTCATCAAACATTCCATTTATCAAAGAAACAATATGAAGACAGCACTCTCAAGCATTAAACGACCACCAACCACTAGCACACACATTTAAGTCCAACACCCAAGTCCAACATCCAACATCCAACCAAAAACAGCAGTCAAGAGAAAAACACAAAAAAGGAGAAAGCCAAAAAATAACAGAAAAAAGTCATTTCTTCAAAATTCGCCACAAGAAAGGGCATGATATTACTCACAGAGCATTGTAAACTTCCACAATAAAGGAGAAAGCCAAATAAACACACAAAAAAACCATTCCATTGAAAATCGCCACAAGAAAGACAACGATATTACTTACAGAGCACCACAACCACAGACCGTAGAGAGGAGGAGAAAGGCAACAATCGAGAGAGACGCATGAGAGGGAGCCCTTGTTTAGCGATCAAAGCCACATGATGAGGGCAGAGGAGATGATTGAAGAGGCACCTAGGGCACGTGATGAGGGCAAGTGCGACGGGAGGGTAGAGAGTTAAGAAAATTCCTCTAAATGCGAGTCGCGGCCGGCATTTACTACAAAACAATACCAATGTATCGTGAAACGCACAAAAAACGGAGAAAACAAGTGGTATGGAGGTGTTTGGAAAACACAGATTTTACAGATAAGCTATGCCAAACATACCCTAAATCGCCACAAACATACATGATTCATTTTATAATTCGTTCATATTCATATACTTGAAAGTGTGGAAATTATATCATCAAAACTTATATACGAAGATGTTAAATTCAACATAACAAAATACATACCCAAAATTCTGTCCACTATCTAAAATTATACTGTGCAAAAGTTGTACACATCACACTAAGCTACTCGTCACAAGGCTCCTTACCCCTTCCTGAAAGTCAACAATATAGAGTGAGCTACATGCTCAACGAAATAATCAAGGCTAAAGAAAAAATTTATAGATTGAAAGGAAACAATATGCATAATCATATGTAGCTCATGTACATATCTACAACATATGTCACAACATTCTATAATCGTATAAAACATGTAAACGAAAAGACATGCAATGCAGATAATCAATGACAGTTGTATGAAATATATATTCCATCTATTCATGTGTAATCTTAAGCATGTTCATAAGAATTTCATAGTTATCACTAGTAATTATAGGAATGTCACTTGTCTATTTTCTTGTCATATAATGCCTTTGGGTTATCACCTAGCTCGAAGGCTACATTAACTATTTATAAAAGCTTAGCCCCCTCAACATAGCAGTTATTAATAGCCCCTCTGGCACCAACAATTCCCTACATTCCATTCCCGTATGATCCCATTGGTTTTCGGAGTTTCTTCTCCGTGTGAGTGCCACGAGTCGGCAATCTCATTGTTTTTTATCACTCGTACTTACAAGATTCATATAGTAGTTTATTCTATAACATCACTTGTAACATTTAATAAATCATATTTTTTGTAACAAGCATTCATTATATGCATTTTATATATTATACGCATGAATCATAGTAAACAAATACCTGCAAGTTTGATCTTTGAGGGTTTAAAGGTTCAATGTGGAGCTCCTTTGAGATTCTATTATCGTAATAACTGGACCATCAACATTGCATATTAGTTTGTGTAACATAATCAAACAAAGTATATTAAAATTAATAGATATTTTATGAAAGGATGCTTGCCACCCTTACTGGGAAGACGCTACCTTGAATTATTTCTTAAACTTCCACTCTAATTGTTACCAGCTCCACCTGTCTGCTTCCTCCATCAATGCCCGATGTCACATCCAGGATCTCCCTTCTCCCCAATGATTACACATTTCAGATGGATGAGCTGTCATTCCTTTATGTTAAAATTAACATTATATATTTATTGTTATAGTTATTTCTACCCCTAACTTTTAGTCCCTAATTTTGTCAATTTCTTTATAGAAATGCTCTTAGAATTGTATAAATTTAAAATATGGGTTGGAGTAAATCAGTTATCCAATTCTTATCAAAAAATCTTTTGCCAGTCTACTAGTCTAATCAATGCTTTATTGGGCATATTTTTAATGACTTCAACTTACTTTTAATGCATGGAAACCATTCTTTTTTATTAAAATGTACCAAATCAATTCTCATAATATTCAATCATTTACATTTTCAAGGTCATGAGAAACCATATGAAGATCATTTTCATGCTCTTTTATACTTTTAGAACACAAAGAACTTGTGTTGAGGATCCTCTTGGCATTGATTAAATTATTAATTCGATATTAATGCAATTTTTATGTCTATATTTGTATTACTCTCTCATAACCACTTTCGATGAATCCTAGATTTTATTTCTCTTTTTGCACAATAATATTGAACGTCTTATTTCTTTTCAAATTATTATTTCAAAATTCTTGTCTGATCGCTTGACAATAGCTTGTCTTTAAAATTCCATTGAAATGGTTTGTTAACCAAACCACTAAAAAAAGAGAAATAACTTTCCAAATCTCAATAGTTATTCAGCTAAACATAAATCTTTATTGGTATGTATCTTTTTTTTTTTTGGATCCTTTTGTGATATAGCGTATTATTTTATTCATTGTACTCTTTTAAGATAAGTTTTTCCTTAAACTTCATTAAATAATTTCCCAAAATTATATTTTCATCTTTTCTTGATTTCTTTATTTTTACTGAGAATTTACTATCCTAGTTAACTTTATCAAGCTTATTGGACGTGCTCTCTTTTTTTTTTAGCCATTTTATATAAATATTTTTTCTTTACTATTAGCCTGTTGTACAGGTTGTTTTTGTTTTTCCTTTTTCTTCTACCCTTTTTTTAAGACATTAAAGCTTCTTTATTGTTTCTGTTTTGCATCTTTTTCTTTAATAACTTCTTAAAGCTTTTCGTTTAATAACGTAGTTTCCTTAACTTAATGATAATTATCCAATCAGTATTGAGGTTTATATTTAACCTCAATGAATCTCATTTTCTCTTGATTGGTGCCTATAATGTGATTCATCATGATCATTCTAGAATAATAATCTTCAACAAGGTTTAGAGGGTATCTCGTCTTAAGTTCTCAACGATTCTTTAGGATTTGTATGGTTTTTAGAATTCCTAATCTTCGTAGGTTAGGGATGAAGTACATGTGGACCTTTCTTTGGGACATTTTTAATAAGTTGGGGTTTAGGGGGACGAGGCAGTGTTCCACTATTCATATGGCAGTATGTACTGAGAGTTGCAACATCTTCAAGTCATGTGTTGGGAAAAGATGTGTGTTTTCTATTAGGAAAGGAACACTATGAAAAGTTCTTTTATCAGAATTTTTAAATTTATCCTTTTGAAATCTTAATTATTTTCATTTGGTTAGACATCCTGTCTAACTTATACAACAACAACAACAACAAGCCTTTATCCCACTAAGTGGGGTCGGCTACATGAATCTTTTTTCTCCATTGGGTTCTATTGAGTGTTATATTTTCATTTAATTCTAATAAATTAAGATCATTTTTTATATAATATGCCCAAGTCTTTCTAGGTCAACCTCTGCCTTTCTTAACTTCAGTTGAATCGAAAACATCTACTTTCCAAATTGAATCATCAGATGATTGACGTTTAATGTGACCAAACATCTAAGACGATTCTCTATAATTTTGTCCACCATTGGAGTTACGCCAACCCTATCACAGATATATTTATTTCGCATTTTATCTCTAAGTGTAAAGTCACTCGTCCACCAAAGCATTCTTATCTCGGCAACACTTAACTTCGTTTTATGCTTCTCTTTTAAAGGCCAACATTCTACGTCATAAAGCATTGCGAGTTTCACTTCCATCTTATAAAATTTTCCTTTCAGTCTAAGTAGTACTTTTCCATCACTCAGTAGGCCCAAAACGTTCCTCCACTTCGACCAACCAACTTGAATTCTACTAATAACATCCCTATCTATATCACCATCACTTTGAACAATGACCCAAGGTATCTAAAATGTTCTCACTTTTCAATGATTTGATCACCTATAGTTACAAATGTCACTAGAGCTACTACTACTAAAAATTCATTTCATGTATTGAGTTTTAGTTCTACTCTAACGATGACCTTTAGACTCCAATGTAGACCTCCATAATTCAAGTTTTTTCTGAGCTCTTTCTCTATTCTTATCCACAAGAAGGATATCTTTAGCAAAAAAACATACTCTAAGGTGTATCCTTCTGTAAATGTCTACTAAGAGCATCCATAACTAAAGCAAAAAGATATCTTGTCTAACTTGTAACTCGATCAAATTTATCTTTTAGATTTTTAAATTTCTATTCACACAGTTAATTTGACTTTTATATTATCTGTCATATGTTCAATTTGCTCTGCATGTTTATACAGGCTTTCATATTCACCTCTTTCATGTCAAAATTCATGATGATGTAAATGTAGAAGCGAAGCACAATTGATTTAGAAAATGAACTAATGATGTTTTTATGTGTAATATAGAATAATTTTTATACAAATGTGAACGAATTTCAGGTTCTTGAGACTGCCCAGCAGGCGGCTACACCTCCAGCCCTCAACTCTAGTGTTCCATATGAAGAGATGAAGAGCCAGTGTGAAGCACTTGTTATTGGAAAGCAACAGAAGATGTCAGTTCTCCAAAGCTTTAAGAGTCAGAGGGGAGACTCTGAAGATAATAAGAATCACCTATCAACCAAACTCTTGGCAAGTAAAGCTAAATATTATCCTAATGTTTTGCTTATAATATCTAATCATTTCTCTTCATTAATTTACAGCAAACCCTGCAACTAGCTGAGGCGAACCGTATATCATTTGAAGGCATAAACGGTTCAAATACAAAATCCATGGAGGCTGAGCAGCCATTTAGGCTGCCACCCTCTAGTCCATATGACAAGTTCTTAAAAGCTGCAGGATGGTGAGAATATATACTAAAATGGATATCTGGCTCTAATTGTTCAGAACAAAGCTAAAAAATGGAAATGATCAGATCTGCTTGGGGCGGCATTCTATTCATTCTTATTATTTTCATTGCTGTTATTACAAAGTATATTTTAAGTATATTTTAGTAGGACGATTTTATAGTTTGTACAAGTTTCTGAGAGGTCAATAAGAACTTTGTTTGAGGGTGTTGGTTTTATTCCTTTTTTTCTTGTAGGATAATCAGTTGATCAGATGATACAGAAATGTTGTCGCATTTCCGGTGATAGCTAATGATTTGAATTCCTTGAAATTTTCATTTAGAAATGGCGCTTTGATTTTAGGGAAATTTATATACATGTCATCCAATTCTTCTGCTTTTAGCATCTTTTCCTATGTTTGAAAAGATGTATAAATATGTGGGCTATAGTTTTTTCTATAGGTAGGGTGTTTAATTTGTAAAAATTGAAGTTTAGGTGTGAGATGAGTAAATTCTTAAGAATTAGGTGCTGGTAAAAATCCCTTGATTTCAATGGAAGGGTTGTAATTCTCAATCCAGAAGAAATGGGATTATTTAGTGCTGTTTTCTTGCTTATTTGAAACTGATATTGTGCCTATTTATTTGTAATTAATTTTGTGCTTTATTTTTAATAATTAGCATTTTAAACCAGATTAGGAGTGTGAGTCAAGCGGGCTTGAGCTCGGCTCGATAGCGGCTCCTGAACTGAGCTTGATGAGATAACAAGTCAAGCTTAAGCTAGTCTTGACTCGACTCATTAGCTCCTGAGTTCACTCGTTTAATAAAATATACTCAAAATATATTAAATTTGAAGATTTATATTTAAAATATTGAAAATATTTTAGAAATGATGTTTTGTATTTTATATTAAAGTGATTTATTATTATTTTTTTAATTGATATTCTATTTATTATTTTATTATAACACTCTTAAATTAAATTATTTTTTTTCTTTTCTAATAAACAAGCTGGCTTGTGAGTCGGCTCGAACTTGATAAAATTAATCAAGCTCAAGTCGAGGGTGGCTCGAGCTCAATTCGTTTAGACTTAATTCATTTACACCCCTTTATCAGATACATGATCTTATTCTTTCTCTCATTTCTCATTAAACTGTAGGTGTGAATATGTGCTTCATGACTAATTATTATTCCTTTCAATTTCATTGCCCTTTTTTTGAAATAGTGGGTTCTTTCTATGCAAGCTCATTTTAATTATAGAATCTACTAATCTATAGACTTCTAAGAGGGATTAAAAGATTGGCAATCTTGTTTGATGAGGAAACATACTTTTGCTTCTTTAGATGAGTCTTCACAATAAAATTTTTTAAATTGTATAAAAAATAGCTAAACATAAGAAATCACTTTTAAGGATTATCCATATTGTTTCTATGTCAAAATAGGCATTATGACCAGCCATGTGCTACAATACTTAGAACTCCCTTTCCCTTCTTCAAATTCAAAAAAAGGCAAAAAGAGTAAGAGTAATGGGCCTTTGTATGCCAAGCTTTTTGAGCTATAAGATAATAAACAAAGTGCATTTTTCAGTTTGCTTGCATTTATTAGGATCTAATTTGGATGCCAAGATTCACAAGAGATTAATCATTAATCTTGTGAAACCTATATTCCAATTTTATTTTAATGAAAATAAGTCCATCTTAGAAGATACTAGAGAGCTTATTGAAGTACATAAATTAGTAACTCATCATGCTGACAATTGAAGATTCATATTAAATAAACTCAAGCATGATGTAATGAACAATTAGGGACTTTGAAAATTAAAACTTTACTTCTTTTTTTTTTTTGTGTTCATCATATGAGGCTTTAGAAAAATGGCAAACACACATTAACTAATGACAATTTATAACTTAAGATACAAATAAAATAATATTCTAAATAAATTTTAAGAATATTGTGAATCATACAAATGATTTTATTGATTGCACATACAATTAAAATATTATATTTGATGCTTCAATGAAAATTTCAAATTAGTTGTTGATGATATGATCAATGTTGTGTAATTATTATCAATGTTTCCAAATCTTAAATTTTGATCATTTCTATAATTACACTCATATATATTATCAATTGTGCATAAGCTCAATTATTTTTTTAAGAAATTTTGAGAAAACTTTGCAATTATTGTAACTGATTATTAACTAAATTTGCAATTGTCTAACAATTTGAAGTCCTTGGAATTAAGTTATTTCAAAAGCTAGTTCAACTTATGGCTAATAAATGTTAAAAATGCTATGATTTTAAATATTTCTTTCACTATTCTAACACTTATAAATAACCCTTAAAATCTATGAGGATGCAAACAATTTAATAAAAGCTAACTTGCTCACTCTAAATGCTCATTGTTATTTCTTGCTCCTCAAAGCTATATATAATTCACTTGTAATGTTCTTTTTGAGCATTGTGTGGTGAGATCATATGGTATTATGTTTTCAATTCTTTCACTAGTTTTGGCATTAAGGCTTTTCAATTTGTAGAACTCTCAAAGAATGGATGTAGGCTGGTTATGACCGAAATATTATAAATTTTTTTTTTTTTTTTGCATTAATTATTTTATGTACTTTATTTACATAATTTTTTTATATTGGTGATTTTGGCTTTTAATAAAATTTAATCAATTTTGAAAAATTCAAAGCATTTATCATGTTGCATAGTAATTCAATTAAAGGATAATCAAGTTTGTTGTGATAATTTGACATGGAAATTATCAATTACATGATTTAGTTTGCAATTAGACAACTCAACAAAAATATAAAAATAATACAAGGCCATCACATCCTATAAATTGGGATCATATCCATAAGGCTTTTTAATAAAAGGGTCATTTGATAGTATTTAAAGATTATCCAAAATATTATGCTATTAAGATTTTCTCAAAAAAGTTTCTTAAATAAATTGAGAATAGAAAAAAAATAACATTCTATTTAGCATGTTTAAGAAGCTTCCACAATCACAAACTTAAAATAACTTATGGAACAATCATGTTATTAAGTTTAAAATCCTTTTTTTGTGAGATTATACTAATAATTACATTGTGCTTAAAGTCAATTCCAAATGTAATCCAATTGAAATAGGAAAATACATGGTTAATTCTCCTTCTGTACGGACACAAGTAATAGCTCTAAGAAAATACATCGGTTCGATAGTTCAAAATAAAGCACCTGAGTGGTTATTTGTAAATATCAATATTTCAGATGGTTTGCATGTCACTATCCAAAAAAAAAAACAAATGGTGTAATAAAGTTTTGTGCAGGTACATAAGACTCATACATATTTTTTTGGCATGGTGAGGTAGAAGACCCAATTATGGTGTCCTAGACAGCACAACTACAAGCCTTCGTAGATGCCTCTTGTGCAAGGGAGATGCTGAGAGGTTATAGAGATTTTTTATGGATCATACTTCCATATTAGAATCAAATGGTTTTTTGGACCCAACAATACAACTAAATTGAAAATTAAAAATTATAAAACAACATTCAATGAATACTCAAAATAACATACAATAACTGTCGAAAAAAAAATGAAAAGAATCAAAATAAAACATGAAATTAGAACATACAGTGAACCAAAAAGCTAGCCTATGAGCCCAGTGCTTCTTACAGAAAACCCCTCAAGAACGCACTTAATGAATTCAACTTGAAATAAAAATTATCACTCAACAAATCATAACTTATAATATTCTATGTTCATACGGCCTTCAATGCCTTCATTACAAAATAATTTTATTTTTATACATGAACTCTTAGCACCAAGCATAAAAGGCAGAACTTGTAGATTCTAACTCTTACTCTTAAACCCAATCCTGTAAGTATGAAGTAGAGCAGATAAAGCATGTAGCAATAATCAATTTCTAGGATTAGTTCAAAATATATGCAAATCAGTACATAAACCTTGTACAAGTAAGCATTACAAGTTTACAAAGTTCAAGCAATAAGGTAAAAAGAATAGTCATCCATCCTCTGCACCTATTTAATGAGAATGATAAATTTAAAATAATATAGGCTCACCAAGAGTTATATTAAATGTACTACCATGATACTCTCAAAAAGCTCATGTCAGCAAGAGTATAACTTGACATCTAATCAAAATGATTTAGATCAATGCAACACATGACTGCTAATAAAGATTTCTAAGTTAAGTTGGACCAAACACCTCATTTGATTAAGTAGACTACTCTCTTGAATAACCAAGAACAATCAAACTATGAAATCTGGACTGATTTCATCATCATTACTCCCCACCATTCACTTCAAGAAAAAACAACATTTTTTTCTCAATCCAACATTAAAATTGATACTATTATAGACTAAGCATTTAGTACTACTTACCAACCTTAATTAAAAAAAAAAAAAAATCTTATAAGTGAGGGATAATTAACCATAAAAATTCACACCTGTGAAAAACCTTAAATTAAATAAAAAATCTCATAAATGAGAATAAAATTTATGGATAGCATCTTATCTTAAATCCAATCTACATTCTAAAAATTTAAACCAAACATTACTCTCTTAAAAAGAGCCAGTTGCAACGTCTTCAAGCCCACAAAAACTTCCTTATGAGATTAAAGAAAATGACTTGGTTGTTTCAAGAACCACTACATCAAGAAGAGAATAACTTTCCTGACTTTCAAGTAACCATGCCCCTAAAACAAACTGATAACATGGATAATCGATCAAGAGTAAGATCCTTCAGAAAATATTTACTTCAGGAGAGCATTTTTCTTTTACTGCAAAGATGATAATGCAAAATTATTAACAAGATCCTTCTTTTTTTAAAAAAAGTTAACTTTCTTATAGCTTACATATTCTAGTTAAAAAAAAATGCCCACGACATAATTTTTTAAAATAGCAAATTATTCCAAAATAGAAGTAGCAGCCTCGAAAACCAAACACATGGAAAAAAAAAGATAAAAAATAAAAAATCAAATAAACTTTTTTACTAGCGACTTGTTCTCGATCCAACGAGTATGATTGGGGACTAAAAACACTTAGTTTGCAGCCAACTAAAGATAAGCAAGAGCACAGCTTTGTTATTATTTCCAAAAGGGAAACTCTAGAAGAATAAGCGCCGCTTTAATTTTCTGTTCTATACACGGCCCTCTGAAAGCAGCAAAGTAAATAATCATATAATCATATATATATATATATATATATATATATATATATATATATATATAAACTACTCTAATCACACAAATTCAACAGTTCAAATCGAGATTATACAACAGTTGATTCACCGTACAAAAGTTAGAATAAAACAGAATTTGAAAAACAAGGACTCCCTCTAATATGGATTTCGAGTCCATACATATGAATGTTTACACCAGCTCATTTGGACAACACAACATCTGTATTAGCTTGAAATACATACACATTACTAAAAGAGACGAGAAGGTTGACTAAATCCATAACAATTTGCATTTAAATCACAAGTTTCAAATTTCAAATAGATTTAACAAACCTCAGAAGGAAGATGGTTTCGCCGCCAAGACCAGTAGTTCAATCGAATCGGATCAACAGTCTCAAGGATAGAACAAACGGTCTTTGCCAAACTAGAGGAGGTTGAGGATGATTCAGGTAAGGTGATTCTCAAAGCCTCGATGCTACTCACAAATTCTGCACTTGGCCGGAAGCCATGGCAAAGAAGATCCAAAAGCAAACTCAAGGGGAAGATGATATTGTGCTTTGTATTCAACACTTGGAGACATACTTTTAAGACCTGATTATCGCATATTAGAAGATTGGGATTACCTTTATATAAACCTCTCAGGTACCTCCAGGGGCTCTCATTCTCAGGGTTGGATAAGATGGCTTCAACTGCACAACTCACCTCAGATTCACGCATAGATTGCAAGCCCCCCAAAAGCGGAGATCTTGTGATGACAAAGTACCTCTGCTTCATGTAAGGGTTTGATGATAGTTAAGGATACGTTTCCAGCAAAGAAGAAAGTTAGGGAACAAATGTAGGTTAAATATTATAGTTTATGATGTTTCATGTTGCATCCAATGAAGGAAAACTTTGTAATTTTCGTTGTATGAACTAACAGATTCAATATTTCTCTAAATTACAGCAAACAACCGTTGAATTACATGCATCATTAACTAAGCATCTTGAGGTGATAAAATAACATAATAATTGTAAAGAGGAGGCTCAGCTAGGAATATGAAAGAAGGACATCCCAATGCATAACGAAACATAACGCCAAGGGAGAAAGTGCAAACAGAAGATATAGAAGAAGTTGACACTTATCTCCTATGTGGAAGTCTGAGGTTTGCTTCCTGAAAGAATTAACTGCCTTTAATTTAAAGCAAACAATGCTCTGGTCCTTCTTATGCCAATTCATTTGATACCAGTTATTGTGGTTACCAAAGTTGCACGCAGCTTAGCTTTCTGTTTCAGCGCTCAGTAGATTTCCTAATTGTTTATGGTTCTTTATTATTATTGAGTAGAGAACATGGTTCAAAAGCAAGGAAGGGTGAAATGTAGGGAGGGCATAAAGTAAAAACTCAACCAATGGAGTAACTGCATATAAAATTGCACACATTAACCGCTTCTGATTCAAAAGTAAAGAAACAGGCAAATTGGCCCATGAACATGCAGAGAGGATTCAAAATTGCCATTTCAATTGAAATGAGCACTCCTGTAAGAAGTAAACCATAAGAAGCAAAATACTTATACAGACAAAAGAATCACAAGAAATAAAAGGTCTTCATCTTCCACTTTTCATGGAAGTAAAAGGTAGCTGCCTTAATGTCACAATCTATTTGAAACTGAATGTTTTGTATCATCCAACTATATGGATAAAAAATGTTGTAACAATTAAACCACAGCAAGTAAAATTATTGAAACCATCAATACATACCTGATTCCATGCCGAGTTGTTAAATATGTCATTTTTAAGCAGTTCATTACAATAGTCAAGCTCATTTTGCCACCCACCTAATGCCTCAAGAACCCACTGCATGTGAGGGTGCAACTAAGTCACCAATCTTAAAGGATAAAGTAAACTGAGAGTTAGACCAACGCAGGTAAGAAATGAAATGGTTTATTCCCGTCCCGGATTTGAAAAAAAAAAGTGGTACAAAATCAAAGTTAATATTCATGGCCTATCCTCTTTTATGTGAATTTAAAATACAGAATCATGAGACTTTTTAATAGAGAAAACAACCTATGATTATCTCCGCATATTAAAAAAGTGTGATCTTTTTTTACCAAAATAATTCAGCTATATGTTTAAAAATACAACTAACCTGTCTATGAGACCAGGCATGATAGTTTTTAGCATCACTAGCAAATATCTTTTTGGTAAATTCAAGCTCCTTCTGTGCAACTTCTGGACCCAGCTTCTCAGCAAGCCACCGCTTATGGTGCCTACATTATGAATTAAAATATGAAGGTATTTTAGGGTTGCACAAGATGATGCCATCTGAGATGTCTATTTCCACTCATCAGCCAATAGTTTTTGCGCATGTCAGATTAGTATTGTTTAGAATGTCATGTCAATCTCATTGTCCTTATTTGTCAATTTATTATGCGTCACAGCTAAACTAATCATTTGTCATTGTGAACATGCCTATCATTGTCATTGTTATTAGAGTTAGAATGTCCCTAAATTTATGATTAGAACTATGAATAGTAGGCATTTGGTTTTGAATCAAGAACTGGCATTTGTTGCAGCATTATATCTTCAAATTAATAGCCTTCTCTTTTCCTAAACATAGAACTTACTTCAGCTTTCTTATTACCACTGACCACCCTTGTTTTAGAGCATTTTGAAGAAGAAGAATAATCTTAATGTAATTTGAATAGATATCCAAAGCTTGATTTCTCCTATATATTTTTTCCTAATTTCTCAAGATTGGGGAGAACTGCGGCTAGAGAGGTTGCTTGGGATGCATGCAACTGGGATAAGAGAGAGAGGTGCGAGGGGAGGATGTAACGGTCTCATTTCAGATACAGAAGAGAGAGGAAACGAAAAATTGGGGAAGATAAAGTGAATGGTCGGGCAATCGAACAGAAAAGATAGAAAACCAGGAGTCATGAAGAGGAAGCGAAAAGTAGAGAAGCCAAATGGGGAAATTCACTCTATAAATCGAGTGTGAGACATGAGCTTGGGCGTGCGGTCAAAAAAAAAAGAGGAAGAAAGAAAAAGTTAATGTCGAAGTAGCAGACACTACAGGTTTTTTTATGTGCAAAGATAGACATCAAAGCCACGAAAGGAAGCAACATACTCTTTTGTGCAAGTCAATTTGAATCCCAGCCGATCAAAATTGAGAAGGGAGGAAGAGGTGATGTGAGGCTTACTTGCGAAAATTTCCTTCCATTCTGTCGCACTTACGAGAATGATAAGGCCTCGGGTGGCTCTCTAGACTATCGCCAACAGCAAGCGGGAGGAAGAAGATCTCTTATTGAGCTGAGCTAGAGGAAGGATCCTCGTGCTCCAAGATGAGAAGAAGAGGAAGTGTGTGCGCTTGGAATTCAATTGGAGGAGTTCCGTCAAACTTTGAGCAGTACGATAGGTAGGAGAAGAGAGGAAGAAGATGCGGCTGCGTGGCTTTATGCGGGTTAGACCAAAGGTAAGGTTTCCTAAACTTTAATTTTTGAATTTAATATATTATTAACTATTAGTTATTAATAGTAAGGTTTATATAAATCTAGTTTTAAGCTAAAGAAATTTTATAATAAGAACAATTAGGACTTGATTTTATTTAAGTTCAATCGATTATTTAATAATAAATTATTAAGCAAATATAAATGTAAATGTATGTATATAGGACTGTTATAAGTTATAAATTTCATAACTAGAAAGTTAAACCAACTTTCTTATCAATATTTTTTTAAGCTTAAATTGTTTAAAAGAAATAGTTAAATGAAGATAACAATTAGTATAATAATAATAAAATAATATGATATATCAAATGATCAAATTAAAGCAAATTGCCTTTTAATAATAAGATTAACGTATACTAATAATTTTTATGCACTTGGCTTTAGGTATCTCATTGGAGGTAAGTAAAGACAATGTTTAGAATTATCAGTGGTCGAGATGAGTATTCATGGTATTCTACTATGATGGTATTTTACTTCTTCTAAACCGAATGCATTAATTAATACTTTTATTAATTACCTGGTAAATAATTAAAAATTCATGATTTTGAATTCTAGTGAACTTTTGTTTATATTGAAGGGATGGTATGTGCATATCATTATTGAATGATTAACTGCTATGCAAATGAGAAATGAATATTTTTTATTAAGTGATATTTTTATTGAATGTTTGTATGTGAGTAATTAACTATGATGGAGGCACCCCTTGATGGTAATAGTGGGGGAACACTAAATTATTCGTGCACGTAAATGAAAAAGGATATTGATATTGATGTGTCTAGATTGACACAATTTTTAGGTGATGCTCCTGTGATAATTGTATAGACATGAAATGATATTTATATGATACTAATATAGACTTCTGAGTAGCATGTTAAAGGTTTATATTGATTTATAAAGAAACTTAACTGACATGCATATTGTTCTTTTTTCATGTATTGTTGTAGTTTAGGAATATAAATATTCACTAACTCGTTTAGCTCATTGTTATTTTAAACAAGCTTTTCAGGTTAATTAAATAATTAAAAGATGAGCGATAGATGAAAAAATGTTTATAGAAGACGTTGACAACTAGCAATGAGATACATTTAAATATATTATTTTAATTTAATTTAACTAGTGGTAATTTCATTTATAACTTATAGAAAATGAAGATGAAAACTTTATTTCTCACTGTATGACCGTCTGTTCCTATCTTAATTAATTCCAAGACCTGGGTCGGGTCATGACAGAAGTGGTATTAGAGGTCATGGTTTAGGATTAAATAATTGAATATTGATGTAATAGCCAATATGATAATTATAAAATAGTTTTAATAATTATAAAAATTAAATTTAACTCAAACTAATAATTATTATCCATTCAGGCATAGTGATACACTTAAAATCATATAAGAAAAAAATCTGATAGAAAATGAAGAAGTATAACATATTATAAATGTGAACACAAATGTCCTCACTCAAATGATGGTGACGATGCTCGGCTGATTCAGTGTTCCAAATCACAGTCTATCAAAAGTGATACAATCATTGTGGATAAGTACTTGAAGATATTTCAAGTTCTGTATCCACCTTTCTTCAAGAGAACTGAAGACCCAGTTGAAGCGGAGAACTAGTTAATAAGGATAAAGAATATACAAGATAGCATGGCTTGTCTAGATTAAAGAAGAGTACTATTGGTGACGTTTGTGTTGGATGGAAAAGCCGAAAGATGATGGCGTGAGCAATGTCTGGATAGCTTGGGCGACATACCCAACACGATGGCTAGTTGGGAGAAATTCGTGGAGTTATTCAGAGAATGATTTGTACCCCCATCCACTCAACGATAGATATAGGACAAGCTTAGCAAGCTGAGTTAAAGGGAAAAAACGGTCATGCAGTACGAAACAGAATTCATTGCACTATCAATGTATGCTCCACAGTTGATCGCTACTGCAGAAGAAAAGTACTACAAATTTCTTTCGAGATTAAAAGATTTCATCAGAAAGCTATTGGTGCGTTTAGGGATCGATGAATACTCGATATTGGTTGAAGAAGCTAGAAGAGTAGAGATCCACTATCAGCTTACTCAGAAGCATAAGAAGATGCACAAGAGGAAGACTGCAGGAGAACATGTAGATCATCATAATGATCCAATAAGAAGTCCAAGAATAATTTGGGTGGAGTTAGCAGAGGTACGACTCAGGATACTTGAGTCACTTGTACCAAATGCGGGAGACAACATAAATGTGAATATTTGATGGGTTCTAACACTTGTTATTGGTGTTGCCAGTCTGGTTATATAGTAAGATATTGTCCATTTCTTGGCCGAAAAAGCGCCGAAGATCATAAATCTGATGGAGCTTCTTAACAAAAGTCGGTAGGCGGGCAAAAAAAGATAAGAGTCAATAGCCTCAGCTTCTAACCAAGGTCAATCAAGACAATGGGTTTGAACTTGTGAATATTCCCTTACTCATAGTGAGTTTGAAGAACCCGCTGCTATTGATGGTGATGAGGTCTGACTTGTTTGGCAATTTCTTATATAAGAGTACTTCCCTTGCAAACTTTCTTGTTTTAGTATTGTATTATGAAGTATAGTTGAGTCACCTTGTATTGAGTCTTTACCTTTATAGTGATTATTTTTCATGAATGACCCTAGTTACATGGATAGCTAATGTTAACCTGCTTGCATTCTATTTACAAATTTCGAGCACAATTTTTGTAAGTGTGGAAAATTGTAACTAGGGGGGAATGAAGAATCGGGGAGGTCGGGCAGTCGAACAGAAAAGGAAGGAAGCGAGGAGTCGGGAAGAGGAAGCGAATAGTAGAGAAGACGAAAAGGGGAATTCACTCTATAAATTGAGTGTGAGATTAGAGTTCAGCTGTGGACAAAANCCAAGGTCAATCAAGACAATGGGTTTGAACTTGTGAATATTCCCTTACTCATAGTGAGTTTAAAGAACCCGCTGCTATTGATGGTGATGAGGTCTAACTTGTTTGGCAATTTCTTATACAAGAGTACTTCCCTAGCAAACTTTCTTGTTTCAGTATTGTATTATGAAGTATAGTTGAGTCACCTTGTATCGAGTCGTTACCTTTATAGTGATTACTTTTCATGAATGACCTAGTTACACGGATAGCTAATGTTGACCTGCTTGCATTCTATTTACAAATTTCGAGGACAAAATTTTTGTAAGTGTGGAAAATTGTAACTAGGGGGGAATGAAGAATCGGAGAGGTCGGGCAGTCGAACAGAAAAGGTAGGAAGCAAGGAGTCGGGAAGAGGAAGCGAATAGTAGAGAAGACGAAAAGGGGAATTCACTCTATAAATTGAGTGTGAGACTAGAGTTCGGCTGTGGACAAAAAGTAGAGGAAGAAAGGAAAGAGAAGTCGTCGAAGTAGACGCTACGGGTTTCTTTACGTGCAAAGATAGGCATTGAAGCCACGGAAGGAAGCAACATATTCTTTTGTGCGGGTCAATCTTAGCCCTAACCGATCGAAATCGAGAAGGAAAGAGGAAGAGGTGATGTGTGTCTTACTTGCGAACATTTCCTTCCATTCCCTCGAGCTTACGAGAATGATAAAGCCTCGAGCGGCTCTGTATATTGTCGTCAGTACAAACGGAAAGATGAAGATCTCGCGTCAACCCGAGCCGTAGGAAAGATCCTCGTGTTCGAAGAAGAGAAGGAGAGGAAGTGCGTGTGTTTGGAGTTCAATTGGAGGAGTTCTGTCAAGCTTCGAGCAATACAGTATGCAGGAGAAGAGAGGAAGAAGAAGCAGCTGCAAGACTTTTCGTGGGTTAGACCGAAGGAAAGGTAAGGTTTAAATAAATCAAGTTTTAAGCTAAAGAAATTTTATAGTAAGAACAGTTTAAGGTTTGTTTTTATTTAAGTTCGATTGTTTATTTAATAATAAATTGTTATGTAATATAAATGTAAATGTATGTATATAGGACTATTAGAAGAGTTATAAATTTCATAACTAGAAAGTTTACCCAACTTTATTATCAATATTTTTTAAGCTTAAATTATTTAAAAGTTAATTAAATGAAGATAATAATTAGTATTATAATTATAATATAATATGATATATCAAAGGGTCCAATTAAGGCAAATAGCTTTTTAATAATAAGATTCATATATAATAAATTAATAATATTTTTTAACCACTTGACTTTAGGTGTCTCATTGGAGGTAAGTAAAGAGAACGTTTAGAATCATTAGTGATCGATGTAAGTATTCATGTTCTTCTACTATGGTGGTATTTTGCTTCTAGACTGAATGTCTTAATTAATACTTTCATTATCTATCTGATAAACGACTGAAAAATCATGATTTTGAATTCTAGTGAACTTTTATTCATATTGAAGGAATCATGTGTATATCAATATTGAATGACTTAGTTGCTATGCAAATGAGAAATGATTTTTTTTATTAGAAAGTGATATTTTTACTGGTGTTTGTCTATACATGATTGATTATGATGGAGTCACCCCTTGATGGTACTAGTAAGGGAACACTAACGTACCCGTGCACGTAAATAAAAAAGGATATTGACATTGATGTGTCTTAATTGACATAATTTTTAAACAGTACATAATTTTTAAACGGTGCTCATGTGACGGTTGTATAGAGATGAAATGATATTGATAAGATATTGATATAGATTCATTGGGTAGCATGTTAAATGTTTATATTGATTTATAAATAAGTTTAAGTGGTAGATATATTGTTCTTTTTTCTTGTATTGTTGTAGTTTATAAATATGAATATTCACCGAATCGTTTAGCTTATTATTATTTTAAACTAACTTTTCAGGCTAATTAAACAGTTAAAAGATGAGCGATATAAAAGAAAACGTTTATAGAAGACGTAGACAACTAGTAAGGAGGTAAATTTAAATATATTGTTTTGATTTAATTTAATTAGTGACTCTTTCATTTATAGCAAATTATAGAAAATGAATATCGAAATGTTATTACCCATCATTTGACTGTCTGTTCCAGTTTTGGTTAATTCCAAGCCCTACGTCTGCTCGTGATAGAGTGAAAGAGCAGACATACCAATTAAGGAGAGAGAATAATTGGAAGAAAATCTTCTCAAATTACTTCATTAAGCAATAAGAAGTTGAAGTAGCATCCATACAACGCCTACTTAAGAAAATAAAAAACTAAGATAAAACCATACTAATTTTAATTTAAATTAAAAAATTTACTTCCAACTCAATCATTTAATTTAAAATAAAGTAATAATAGTAATAAATGAAAAAAAGTTAAATAAAATGCTAATATAATCCCAAAAAAAAAACACAACCAAAATTCATGTTTATTAATAAGTTCAAATTTTGAATTTGAATTTTTAAATTTTCAATTAGAATTGAAATAGAATTTAAACCATAATTGTAACAACAATCCTTACCTCATTTAAAAATAAACTTACCATATTCTCCAATTTCCCCTCCCTATTAGGCACTTGTGCTATTTTATCTTCTTAGCTTAACAAACACACCATCCTACCC
This sequence comes from Phalaenopsis aphrodite, assembly GCA_003013225.1. Lineage (NCBI taxonomy): Eukaryota > Viridiplantae > Streptophyta > Magnoliopsida > Asparagales > Orchidaceae > Phalaenopsis > Phalaenopsis aphrodite. The sequence continues at coordinate 505,078 of NEWO01000136.1, read as the reverse complement.
ACAGCCCAAAATTTTACCATTAGCAAAATTGTATGTGCCTTGAGCATCAATAATCACTCCCGCGATGCAGGCACTAGCATATGAAGCAATCACAGCCTCACGTCCTAGCAAAAAGCTATGTTGTCAGGTCACGCATGTGTTTCATTAAGTATTGTCACTTATACAATGTTGCATGATGCTCGCACGCTTTTCGTGCATGTGGCGTATTTGTTTTTTCATGCCGAATGCTTATTTACTAGGTGTGGTGTTGGTTGTTCAATCATAGATGCTTTTTTGCAGTTTGGTGTTGCTACCTCCGGTCGTCAGCACTTGAGTTCAAGTTGTATTCATTTTCGACACGGAGCTTGTCACCATTATTGCTTCAATCCTGCTCACTGCTTGTAATTTATATTACACATAGCTTGTCCGACATTGTTCCATTGCTTTTTGTAGTAGGATGTTTTTGCCCATTTGCAGTGTTCTGAAATAGCTTCTTCACATAATCTCACTGATTCAAACCTTTCAAAGGTGCTCTAATGTTTTTTCCATTTGCCCATTTGCAGCCCTCCTGTAGATCTTCTTGTTTTTTAAGAAATTAGAGAACCGGATTTTCATTATGTTGTCTCTAATGTTAGTATTTTTAGCATTAAAGCTCCAACAAATAAAATGTTTTAAAATCTTTATGCACTAGGAGTAGAAATAGGAATAAATAATATAGTCACTCTCTAAGAGCCTTCAAGTAAAAATCTTTAAATGAGGACCATTGGGGTTTCCTCTTTTGAGACAACGGGCTATTTCTTAATTATTATTTAGGGTCCATTTGGGACAGCTTATAAGTGCAGCGGCGTTTTGAAATCGCCGCCGTACCCGTTTGGATAGTGTGTTCGGGTAAATTATTGGAAACGTCTGCGTCTCGTATTTGTGTTCTGAGTTTATTTCCTCTCGTGCCCCATCCACAGCCCCGCAATTTTTTTGCAGATCGATCCATGGGCGGCGAGGAGGCAAGGGAAAGATCTCTTTCGGCTCTCGCGAACCATCTGTCTCTATTGATCTCACAGATCGCGTCCACCTTCTTCCTTGCGTTATCAAGCACGACGGCGCTTGTCTAGTCTCCCAGGATTTCAAACCGAGAAATTCGGGTGGTTCATATTTTTTTGCTTAACCAGCATCACTTTTCCTGTTCCCTTTTTCAAACATTTGGTTTGCAATAGATATGGTTGCAGATGGCTTGATCATTGAGGAGGCGTGTTCCTAGATTGTTGCCCCAGCCCCGCCCCGACCGTCTCTCGTGAACGATTTCATTTTACCCTCTCTTTGAGGTAGATGCAGCGCATAACATATGAAAGCATTTCCTTCTTATTATTTATCTGTTGCGTAGTAATCGGATTGAATTGTCTTATCTTATTACAATGAATTACATGGTTGAGATCAAAAATATTTATTAAATGCTTTTAGGTTTTTTATTCCTGCATCTTCACAAATTGATCTTGGGTTTTTTTTAGTTTTTGTTATTAAGATTTATATACTATATTTGCAAAGTTATAGAGGGTGGTTAACGACTGATTGTTGCTTGTGGGACATAAACAGTAGAGGTTCTCAATCGCAGGGACCAATCAGCTGCTTCTAGTTTCTTTTCATGTGTCAATTTGATAATCTAACTGTTGTAGATAATGTTGTGGTTTTATCAGTATAACTGAAATCAAGTTGGTTTTTACCAGGTAATGCACATTCATGTATATTCTCGTGTGTAAATAGGTTGACATGTAGCTTTCAGTAGGGTAAGTGATGGCGGTGAGGAGAAGGTAGATGTCAGTTGAATTTGGTCGTTGGACAGTAGAATTTAGGGATGGTAGGCTTGATTTCAACAAGTTTGGTTTGTCTTGGATTGAGATTTATTTCTTTACTTGATTTTTACTTCAAAAGAATGATTTCTTTTCTTAAATTTATTAAGCTCAATTAAGTTTTGTTGTCATTCACATTTTTTTCATCATTTATGTTCTCCTTTTTATCATCTTTTTGTAGCCCTCTCACAAAGTCAAACCCAACCACTTCATCTTACCGCTCTAGGAACTTAGTTTTTGCACCTTCATTTGGTTGTCTTATTTAGTTTTTCATTTCTCCAAATTTCAATGCCTTTCACAGTTCATGTCTTTCATCTCAATCTAAGATCTTCAAAATCTAATTCATATTCAACGTTTGAAGCATTACAATTTTTCTTAGAAACAAGGCTACATACCCAACTCTGGTTTGTATTTCCCTCAAAATGATGTTTCTTTATGCTTGTAACAATGACGTTTGAATGAAAATCAATGATTAGAAATTGACTTTTCTTTTCATAGAATCCATTCCAGAACTGCTACATGAGTACCATTGAAAGCGCATAACAATTACCGTCATTTTGAATTTAGAGTAAGGTGTTAAAACTTGCATTATCTAAGTGGAACAAAGATGGGACATTCTTTTCTCTGATAAGAAGTTTGCAGATGACTATGTTCTGGCTAAGAACTCGTCCCGCCAATTTGATATCTACAAAGTTGTGGGTTTTATATATTTTTTGTTGAATTTGATACGATCTACTTTCTGTAACCTCGACAAAAATATTTCAGGTCTTTAATTTCATTAAAAACAACGCTTGGTACAAACCAGACTTATCTCTCTATAGTGATATGATTTTGATGATGGGAAAGAACAAGTTGATTGAAAATGCTGAAAATATTTTCTTGGAAATAGAGAAAGAGGGTGTTCGGCCTGATACGATAGCGTTTACTGAAATTATTGGAGCCTTCCTGCAAGTTCACAGTGTAGACAAGGCAATGCAAATGTACAAAATGATGAAGAATTTTGGTTGTAATTCAGATAAGTTGACTCTTACCATATTGGTTAGGAACTTGGAGAAGGCAGGTGAAGAAGACCTTTCAATTTCTGTGAGGGGCGGCAAAGAGTATATGCATTCACCTGAGAAGTTTCTGGAGGGGTTGGACATGGAATATGTGAGTACATTCAAAATTTTTAGACAAATGTTATTTGCACTTTTGTGGCCTATCTTTTATTTTCTCCATTTTGATGTGTCTAATCCCATAGTTATTTACATGAACATAGTTTATTTGTGAATTGATGCAATGGATGATAATCTCATAATAGGTCTTAAAATTTTTTAGCTTTAAACGCTAATTAAAACAAGAATTTGTTTATTTCAATTTACATTTGAAAATATGATACTCACTGTTACATGAGGAATGTTTCATCTTTTTTATTTACTGTTTTGTATTAGTTTTCTGCTTCTGCAGTATCGAATATATTGTCAAACCAGTTCTGTTACAAACATTATTACTTAATATGGGCAGAATGGTCATTTATCCACAAACAGCTGCAAAGATCACCAGCTTATTAGGATAAACTGTTTATCTAGATAAGTTAAATAAGCTGCAGCAACCCCAAACAGACCCTTAGTTGGTCTTGTTGGTATAGTTTGTTTTTTTTTTTTATCTAGAAATTTTCTACAATTATTTGTTGTTATAATATTTTCATTGACAGATAATCAAATCTCTTTTGAGTAACCATTTTGCCGTATTTAATATACTTAAAACAGTAAGTAATCTAGCATATCCATCAAGCACTTTAACTGACTCAAATCAACTCAAATTGATGCAAACTGACATTCTTATCTTTGATTTAACTCAAGTTAATTCTATTGCATAATTTATTTTATTTTATATTAGTTTATTTCAGTGTAAAATTCTTACGATGATGATCACTATAAATAATAAGCACTTTATCAATTGTCTGTGCAGATTTTATTGGATTCATTGGTCCGACTGATTTTCTGGTTCAATTAGTTTGTCCTAGTGATTGGAACAATGTGGTTGTTTGGGTTTACAATTTGTTAAGTTACTAGTTCTGTATTCAATGTTATTTGACTCTTCATTTGGACTCCGAAATTTGAACTGAATTCATTATTGTTTTGGTCCATAATCAAATCTTGACTTGATTTGGGACGTGAATTTATAGCTGTGCCGATTTAAGCCTCTTAAGTACTGGTGATTGTATTAGCAGCATTTTGCAAAGGTTTATATTTCCACTACTATACAAAAACATTGGCTAATTCAATTCCTACCTAATACGGAGATTTCTTCTGTAAATAATAGGTCTTCTACATCGTTGGTATCTTACACGTGTATCTTCTGCGTGCAACTGCTTTGACAAACTTTGGGAGTTAATTGTGGGTTATGTCATGAGATTCTGAGCTATATTTGTGATTTATGCTATATAAAATCAGAGCATGTGAGCTTTTGTCTAGATTTAGATTAATGACTGGTGCCTTTATGATTTAAATAATATTTTCGTGCTCATAAATATGGCAAGATAATGCAAGTGTGACACCAACGCAAAAAACGAGAACAATAACACAAACTAAGACACTGCATCAAAATTTGAGCTATTCATCATAAACAACTCTCCTGGCAAGCCTATTGTTGAACTCAAAAATGTCTA
>NEWO01000136.1:468400-491777 GCA_003013225.1 Phalaenopsis aphrodite | reverse complement strand
GAGAAATCACTCGCTCGATGCCTGTGGTGCTCAAATGAGTTTGTTGACCCTTCTCACTCTGCGTCTGCTTCCTTCATCCTTCTCCCTTCATCTCTCTTAAAATCGTGTGTCGACTCCTTTGCTTTGTTTCTGATTACAGTATACCAAACACTTTGTTCATTTTACGAATCAATGGAAACCGAGTGTTACACTGATTGTCCCCTCGATTGCAATCAAACAATCATCCAAAACAAGTGTGACTCGACGGCCACCTCTTATAGATTCATCAATGTTTGCTACTAAATTTCATTATTTGAAGATTTTGCTTAAACTTCTTTGAGTTTCTTATGTGGATTTATCAAATTTCATTATGTGCTCGTCCTTAAGAGCAAGGTCAGTTTTGAAAAAGATTATAATGATAGTTCTTATATAGGCTAATAAATGCAATTAAGTAACAGAATTGGGTTGTTTATAGTAAGCAACTAGCATGCTTAATAGGTAGATAATGTGTTTAACGAGTTATGTTATAAACACTCATTTTGTGGGAGTTGTATGACCAAAATACAACAAACTAGGTAGGACTAATTTAGGACAGTGTGACCAGGGGGCTCGCTACAAATCATCATGAACTCTCCTTAACTAGCATGAGCTAGATCAGATCAGTATGAATCCACCAAAATCCACATGGATTCGCCATGTACAAGGGCACAACACGATACCAAGGGAACTCATTTAAGCTACAATGAACCCACTAAAGTTCCCAATGACCAGCCCAAAAGAAAAAATTGCTCACCTAGTCTAAGAAGGCACACACCTATGAAATAAAATTATTTAGATCAAAAATACTCACCTCAAGTCAGAAAATATTCGTCCAAGTATGAAGGCCACTCACCCTAACCATGAGAGAAGCCATTCCAAAGGGCTATTCACTCCCTCCATCCTGCTAGGTGAGCTCACCAAACCGATCAATGACGTTGCCTCTTGCCCAAAAAAGCTTGCCTAGATTGACTCTCCAAAGTCTTGCTACCTGTGATGACACATTTGTAACGATGCAATCATGTGCTCGCAGTTTTATTATGAAGAATTCTAAGAAAATTTTATTCCACACAAATAATGAATTACACCCTAATATATGTAAGAAAGTGGTCAGTATATCAATCCACAAAAATAGGAAATCAGGATCCCTCTGAATTAAAAATCTCATCATGATAAGAAAACAGAAAAATAGGCAATATTTAATAAAGGAAAAAACCAAATACTAAAATATATTCTGAGAAAAAGAAATAAATTACTTCCTAATCAAGCACACGGGTTGGCTACTTCCTACACTCCCTCTCAAGCTCGGTTGTATGTATTATACAAACCAAGATTGGGGTTAAATTTATCATGGATGATCCTCGATACTGCTTTACTGAGAAAATCAACAATCTTAACTCTTGTTATAACATAACTTAAGTTGAATAATTGTATTGTTAATATTTTCTGAAATGAAATATCGGTCAATCTCAATGTGTTTTATTATGTTATAGCGTAAAAGAATTTTCACCAAACTAATAGTTTCTTGATTGTCAATGAACATCTTAATTGTCATTTGTCTCAATCCTAAGTTCATTTAATAGCCTTGAAGTCATTTCTCTCACATATTCCTAGTGCAAAAGCATGATATTTAGATTGTGCACTACTCTGAAAGACAACAGTTTGTTTTTAGCTTCTTCAAATGACGAGGTTGTCCCAGACATAGTACCCAGTAATTGATTTCCTATGAATTACTTCTCTTGCCCAGCTAGCATCTATGTATCTCAATATTATGGTTTTCAGATCTTTTGAAAAGCAAATCATATCCATAAGTCATCTTCAAGTATATCAAAATTTATTCCACTTCTTCCAAATGATCCTCACATGGATTATTCATGTATTGGTTTATTATATTGACTAAATAAGCAATATTTGGTCTTTTGTATGATAGGTAGATTTGCTTGCCCACAAATCTTTGATTTTTCATTGTCAATTGGACTACTTTTTACACTTTTGTTCAATTTTGTTGTTAGAATCCATGGGTGTGTCGGCATATTTACGCCCAAATAAGCCAGTTTTATTTAGCAGGTCAAAGTTATAAATTTTTTAGGATATGATAATTCCCTCATTAGACTGAACCATCTCTATGACCAAAGAGTATTTAAGGGTCTCAAGGTCCTTTATCTCAAATTCTACTACAAGAATTTTGTTGAGTTTACTAATTTCATCTCACATCACCTATCAAGATAATGTCATCTATATATACTATAAGAATAGCAATTTTACCTTTATAATTGGATAAAATAAAAAATGTATAATCAGCTTGATAATGATGGTATCTATTTGTAATCACGGTTTAAGCAAACTTATCAAACCAAGTACAAGGAGATTGCTTCAAGCAATATGAAAACTTCAACTAGCAAACCAGTCAATTATTTGACCAATTTTTCAGGCTCAGAGGTATAGTCATATAGACTTCATCATCAAGGTCCTCAATAGAGAAAATATTTATTTACATCAAGTTGGGATAAAGGTCAATCTTGATTTACTACAGGAGAAAGTAGAACCAGAACAATGTTGAGCTTGCCAACAGACACAAAGGTATCCTAGTAGTCAATCCCATATGGCTGTGTGAAATCCTTGGCTACAAGTCTGACATTGAATTGTTCTACTCTTTCATCTTCTAGGTATTTGACTGTGAATATAAATTCATAACCAACAAGATTTTTCTACGATGTAACTCAGTATATCTTCATGTCTTATTATTTTTAGAGCTTGAATATCTTCCTCAACTGCTTGCTTTCATGCTGGAATTTTTAGAGCCTCTTGGATAGAGTTGGGAACATGCACACTATCAAGGTTTTTCATAAAAGCCATGTAAGATGGAAACAACTTCCCAAAAACTACATATCATTTGACAGGATAACTAGTGCACATTAAGACAAATTTCCTATGTCCAATTGGTTGGTTAGAGTCATCAACCAACAGTACAAGGGTCATGAGATAAAGAATACATAATAATATGATAATCATAAGCAGGAGGGCTTGGTTTCAGTTTTTTACCATCCCAAGTCTGCATAGTATCCTCCACAAGCTCAATGGTCTTTCTTCTTCTAGTACTGACACGAAGTTCCTGATCATTGGTGTCAAGTTGAGGTGAAGTAGAGACAATTGGCATTGTTTTAGTGATGGAATTTGGTTCTCCAAGTGGAGCTAGTCGAGTGGTTGGATTTGATTCACTTGATTGAGTAGCAGAACTTGATTCAATATAAGGAAAATGATATGAGTATCTTGCAACAGGTCCCAAATATAATATTCCCTTAAGTTCTCCTAAATTTTGGATTTAGAAAAGTAAGATTGATTCTCAAAGAATGTGATATCCATGAAATTGCATATTTTTTAAAGATTATAGAGTAGTATGTATATCATTTTTTATTGGATATTTATCCCAGAATGATATATCTGAGTAACGTTGGATCGGGTTTAGTTTGGTGTTATAAGCGGATGTGAACGAAGGCGAAACAAAAAAAAAATATATAATTGTAAGTTCGAAGAAAAAGAGCAAATATTTAGATAAAACTCTATGAGAACATTATGAAGAATTTAAAAATTTTAAGACTCAACTAGGCATACTATTGAGGAGATATATGACTGTGAGAATGGCTTCCACCAAAAGTATGTAGGCACATAACTAAAGAACATAATGGCACAGGTCATCTCAAGTATGTTTATTCTTCCAGCGAACTCATTTTGTTGAGGAACATCCACATAAAAATTTATATAAATAATATCATATTTAGAAAATTAAAAATAGAAAATGGAATTAAAATATTTTTTAGTATTATCTATTTTAAGAAATTAAATTTTGTTTTGGAATTGAGCGAGATCATTGAATGAAATGATAGAAATATAGTGATTATTTCAAATTTTTCTATCTACATTATTCTTATAAGATCATCTATGAATAATACAAATCATTGTGCCCTATTTATAATTTTTACTCATGAGGGACCCTAAATACCGCTGTAAATTACAAAACAAGGATGTGAAGGCTTCTATTATAGTTTAGAAAATACATATTTAATATATTTTATAAGTTAGAAATTTTTACATTTATAGAACCTAGACTTTTTATTAATAAATAAATATGAAAACATCTTTTTAATGTAGACAAAATTTGGATGACCAAGACCACAATACCTTTAAATGACCTGACTTTTAACTGAAATGGACATGGAATTGAAAAGTAGATTGACAGATTAAAATTAGACTCAGAAATATAGGTTGATAGATGAACTTATCTATTGATGAGATTATTTTTTTGAACAAATATAGACCACTGTGTATCTCATCTGTCAATTAACTTTCATGAATCCACTACTTGAAAATTATAAAAATTGAAATAAAATTTAGACATATTTTAAATCACAAGTTTACTGATTGAGAGTACACTGCAGTCTAATTTTGAAAAATAAAGAACATAGTATAGAAGAAGATTTTTTGTCAATTTGTCTGATCCAATTCATGCAGCTTCAATGAATAAACCATCAACTATTTGTATTGCAGAGAGACTGGTATATGAGTTGTAATTTTTGAAGACATTGAAGTTTCCTGTCATATGATCTGAGGCTCCGAAGTCAACTATCTAAGATTTTAATTTATTGATTTGAATAATAAGAGTATGGGATAAAATATATTGATGTGCTAACTGACTGGTAGGTTACTCGGCAGAGGATTACAGTACTTGTCCAGCACTGGAACCATGACTGAGGGTGAGTTTAAGGCAGCTTGTGCTTCTCCAAATAAGTCGTTTATCTGGAAAAGCGAATCGAGGGTTCCAACAGCGTTCCGGGTTTAGTGCAAAAACCAACTGTGTTTTCGGATAAGCTGTTCAAACTTAGTTTCCAAATGGTGAGGCGGCATTCTCAAAATGTTGCTGCAGCAGATAAGCTGCCCCAAAAAGAGCCTAGATATTTTCTGCAGTGTCTGAATTTGGTCCATGGTGACGGACTGAATTTTACATATTATTGATAGTGACTATAATGTTTGCATGATTCTATTTATCATATCTTCCATCAGATGGCCTTCAATTTGCGGGTTTATCATATAATTTCCAATATTTTTTATTCAAATGACTCAATTTCTTATAATGGTTGCATCACAGTCATCCTTTCCTGGATTTATTATTCTAAGAGTAATTATGATTGTACAAAGCTGACCCTTCAACAAATGGAATGATGTAGTTTTTTGTCATCATCAACTTCTTTCTGCTCTCCTCCCTTCAAACTTCTATAAGGGCCTTCTGAATGTTAGAAATTGGTTTAACTCTTATTATTCTCCCCGACTTCATCTAGGTCTTTAGTGAGGCTAAAAAGGAATGATTTTTTTTATTTATTTTTTTTAGTAATGTTCCTATACAAGGTAGAGTCATGAGGGCATTTCCAAAAAAAAAGTGTACATGTCCAATTGCAACCAACAATGTGTGAGTGTTAAAAAATTAGGTAATGCTCAATCCTCTTTGTTGTAAATCATGTTGTTTGGTCTCAAATTCAAATAACTTTAAGAAGTTCTTTGTGATAGAGTAGGTTTCACGTGCAGCTCCCCTATCTCCTTGGCTATCCTATGAAGCAAAAAGTTCTCTTCAAACTTCATGCCCATGAAATTTATTAACTATGATATAACCAAGTTTTCGTCAATTTTTCAGGCCCAATATTTGAAATGTCATTTGTGGAGTTGACATTTCACACGAGAGATGTCCATACTTCTCTCCACCACAAATATACATGAAGACAGTTCGTGGCCGTTGAAGAAAATTATGGTCATTTAGTTTATGGTTCATGATAAGATGAGAAGAGTTACAGGTATGATAGGGACTCAAGATGCCGGCTCAGATCTAGAGGTGATTTCCTAGGAAGATGATTGTGAGGTCATGTCATATTTGGTCATGATAAGAGTGTCAAGCCGAACATAATTAGAGTTTAGTTATGTGATGTGATTCCTGTGGTGAGGAGCCCAAATCAAGAGGAAGAACCTGCTGCTCGAACAAAAAAGAGAGAGGAAGATCTACCAAAACAACCAATGAGAAGTAGGATCATCAGAGGAGGTGATTATGCAAAGCCACAATCACTTAGCGCATGAAGTTGTCTATGTGAAGGAAGCGAAAGCAAAGGCGTTGAACTGAGTGAGAGGGTTGCACAGGAGATGTGTGTGGGATGAGAGAAGACACGTTCTTCAAAAACATCTCATGGGTGATGAGTCGTGAGTTTGCACTTGCATGGGAAGTGTTCTCTGAGTGCAGCGCTTACAAGAGATGATGTCGAGTGTGGGGGTTGTTTGCAAGTTCACGATGTAGAGGTCGAATGGATCGCAAATGCGAGCCGAGGGAGTGCGGCTACAAGCGTGCAGCTCTCCTATCTCCATGGATCTCCTATGAAGCAGAAAGCTCTCTTCAAACTCCATGTCCATGAAATTTATTAACTATGATATAACCAAGTTTTCGTCAGTTTTTTAGGCCCAATATTTGAAATGTCATTTGTGGAGCTAAGATTTCACATGAGAGATTCTCTACCACAAATATACATGAAGACGGTTTGTGGTCATTGAAGAAAATTATGGCATGTAGTTTATGGTTCACGATAAGATGAGAAGAGTTATTGGTATGATAGGGACTAAAGATGCAGGCTCAGATCTAGAAGTTATTTCCTAGGAAGAAGATTGTGAGGTCATGCCATATTTGGTCATGATAAGAGTGTAATGTCAAACAGAATTAGAGTTCAGTTACGTGATTAGATTCTTGTGGTGAGGAGCCCAAATCAAGAGGAAGAACCTGCTGCTTGAACAAAAAGGAGAGGAAGAACTACCAAGACAACCAATAAGAAGTAGGATCATCGGAGGAGGTGATTAGGCAAAACCACAATCACTTTAGGCATGAAGCCTATATGTGAAGGAAGTGAAAGCAAAGGCGTTGAACTGAGCGAGAGGGTTTCACAGGTGATGCGCGTGGGAGGAGAGACAACACGTGCTGCAAAAAAACCTCATAAATGATGGTCGTGAGTTTGCACTTGCATGGGAAGTGTTCTTTGAGTGCACCGATTACGAGAGATGATGTCGAGTGTGGGGGTTGTTTGCAAGTTCACGATGTTGAGGCCGAACAGATCACAAATGTGAGCCGAGGGAGGGCGGCTGCAAGACTTGTGACGAGATAAAAAGGTCTACTATATATAATAAAGTGGTTATCATATCAGTCCAAAAAAAATAGGAAATCGGGGCCTTTTGAATAAGGAACCCCGCAAACACATTAAAATAGAAAAATAGGCAATATCTAATAAAGAAATAAACTAAATATTGAAATATATAATGAGTAAAGAAAATAAATTTCTTACTAATCGAGCACACGAGACAGCTACTTCTAACAGATTACCTAATCCAGAAAAAATATAATCCATAATGTAGCATGCAAAAAAATATATATAAATTTAAGATCAAAGGGTCATTTTAGTAAAGAATTCTTTTATATATAATAATAAGATACCGTGATTACTTTCACCCTCTCCATAAGAACTTTCTTTTTCCTCATCCACTTTCTTGTTAATCTTGTTGGTAAAGTAAAGGCTTATTCGCATATAAATTTGGATTCAATATCTTGAAAGATGAGGTAAAGCATGGACAAGCTAAGTATCAAAAGAGATGATTTTCGAAAATCTAAGAGCAAAACCAATGAGATATAAGATCTTTATTCTTAGCATATCATTCACTACAATTTATAATCAATAAGGCAGCACAAAACTCATATTTGCCCAAACACAAGTTTTTTTTTTTTTTTTTGAAAAATTGAGCCCAAAGGATAATATATATGATTCGAACTCGCAGCCTAACAGTGGGAAACAAACCCCAAAAGTTAATCCAAAAAATATTGCCTACCAATATTTACAATTCACAACAAAATTATGAAATATGGCACTTCAAAGTGTGTTTAATCTTTTGCATGACTAATTAAACAAGCTAAAAATCTAAATTACTATGGTTTGAGAATTCCATTAGTTAATGTAATTTGACAGTTAGAATATCAATCTTTTGCAAAACCTCACCGCTTGGACCATATCAAACGTTTTTATAGAACTCATTGATCATTTCCTCAAGCTCAAATATATCATTAAAGAGTATTTTGTCTAAACTTGTGTAGCATTACAGCGGGAATCAATCATTAGTGACCAATTATATTTAAAAAATTGACATTGATGGAAATAATGCATTTTTAATGACTTCCCATGGTAAGATTTAATAAACTCGACATGTTAGCTATTCCAATTTCTCTCAACAATTCAAGGATTTCAACTATCTACTAATTTTGGCAACCCCAGACACTCGACTACATGTTGATTAAATATTTTTCAAAAATCTCATTACATATAGTACTGCAAAAGGAACTCACTGAGGAGAGAAATCAATGATACTACAGCCTATAAAGTCTCTCTCTATTCATTAGTGACCAATTATATTCAAAAAATTGAAATTGATGGCAATAATTCATTCTTAATGACTCCCCATGGTAAGATTTAATAAACTCAACATTTTAGCTATTCCAATTTCTCTCAACGTTTCAAGTATTTTAACTTTCTACTAATTTTGGCAACCCTAGCCACTCGACTAAATGGTGATCAAATATTCTTTAGAAATTTTCTCAGTATATATAGTATTGCAAAAGGAATTCACTGAAGAGGGAAATCAATGATACTACAGCCTATAAAGTCTCTCTCTATTGCTAGAAATATACTCAAGGAACACAACATTATGGCTATTAATCATTTATGCATTCCGCATTAGTGCAAAATTATACTCATTTTTTTATCATTCATTCGATGGTTCAAGGAACTTACCAATTTCCAAAAAAATGGCCAAGGAAAGTCCTAGCCCAAGAATCCAACTAACCCCTTTAAGACAAAGATTTGGATGAAGTAGCGCATAAATCCATTTTATTAGGATAGCCTAAAAGGAAACCTTACCAAGACCTATTCCCAGTGAATCTTATCTAAGGATTTGTTTAGTTGGAAGGATTTGTAGTGCACTGTAATTTATCTACAGGGATTTGAGAAAATTATGTGTTTGGTATGAAGAAGTACAAGTACAATGTAAAGTTTCAATGAATTTAAAGTTCACTCCTTAATTCATTTTGGTTGAATTTATAATTCAGCCGATTTGACCGATTTTGAATTACGCTGTAAAACGCCATTAGCAAGTTGTCGCCCGTCGCCACCCCCCACCACCTATCGTCGGCCGCTGGCCTCCGACCTCCCGTCGTCTACCGCTCACCTCCCAAATAAATTATTACATTATGTTCAATATACTTCAAAACAAACAAAAAGTATAAAATCTTGCATTTACTTTAAATGAACCAAACAACCATAAAGTATTTCAAATACTTTGTAATAGCAGTATTATACAAACCCTATACATTTTACTTCATTTTCAGCAAATAAAACAGCTCCTAAGGCGACAACAAAAACTCCAAACACATTTGAAGAAAAGATTGCCTTGGTCCCTAGCTTCTATTAAAAAGCCTGATTACTCATGAGACTCAAACATATCACCGAAGGGAATTCAACATTATGCAACTCAACATAAGAAAAATATCATGATTCAACATTAAATATTATTTTGAAGATATGTTTGCAGTTCATTTTTTAAAATACCAAAAAAAAAAAAGTGGTGAATATGTTCATTATCAAAACAAATAAAAAAAACAATTCATGTATCACATTTAGTCGAACGTTCATTATCTAAGCCGATGGGGATGGGGGGTTAAGCATAATGCTTTCTTGAAATTTGTTCATCATGTATGCTTGAAGCACGGCAAAATTAATGAATTTGGTGGGATTTGGCAGGCAAGAACTGCTTAGTTGCTTCGATCTCATTCTCTTTAACGACTTATAATTTAGCATTTCGAACTAGCGCTAATGAGAGAAATGAGCCAACCTTTCTCTCAAAAATTTTGGCTCAACAATAGGATTCTAACGAGTTGACTCTACTTCACAACTCAATGGTCCTTTGCTCGTGAAAAGATTTGATATCCGCCAATACTTAGCCATCTTTTCTTTATATTCACATGAATTTCCATTTTACTTTCTGAGCTCCCATCAAAACCCCTCAAGATTCATCATACGATGAAAATTCTTCAAGGGGACAATTCTGCTTAGCTCATGTAACTCGAAAATAAGCTAATTATTCTTATCTATTATATGCTTGTTCCAGTTAGCTAAAAAAAAGGAGCTCAATCAATAGACACTAGTCACCACATAATTTACATGTATAGCTCATCAGACATCATCTTTCAAAGTTGCTCATGGAGATATTTTGAGAATATCACAAAACTAAGATCAAAAACTATTAGAACTAGCAACCAAATAGATGAGTGAAAGCCATCTCTACTCTCCCCTTCTCAACCCTGCTTAACCTCAATAGCAGGGCCCTGGCTAGTTCCTCATTCAAAAGAGAGCCTACGATCATTGCACCCTAAGTAGAAAGCACAAATGAAATCTCTAGTTGAAAGCCAAACCAGACCAACATCATATCTTCCTCGATATCACTAACAAATAACATCCATTCCTTCTTTGGAGATGAGGGCTCAGATATGTTCTCGAGAATGTCCTTCAGAAATTGACCAAGTCAGCATCAGTTTGACTTAACTTGACAAAATTGGAAATCACCAGGAATGCTAAAAACTACAAAGCAATGAATGAGTCCTCGAGGCAACTCGGCATGATGTTAGGTTAATGAAAAATAAAGAAGTTTCATTTATAAATCATCTTGTCTATTGGAGGACAATTGAATAATTATGTTGCATTAATCGACACCTTGGATGTATTCAAAATGCAAACCAATCCTCTGAAAATTGGTGTAGATATAGAAATCACTCTTGGACAGTTGCAAAGACGTTGCCTTGAAATGAGAGGCCTCACTCAAACTATGTTTATAGGCCATCTTTTAAGCGACTTACAAGCAAGAACATTTTTCAATCTGTCATCTTGTTTTCGAGTCCTTCTAATGTTAAATACCTTCATAAAAGAAAAAAAAATGGTGCATCCTTCAAAACTTTTACAATAAACATGAAGTGAAAATGATTGATTGATCATCCCACTCATTGCATATGCAGATAGACAATGGAAGTGACTATACTCGCGGATTAGTTTGTGTTAATCTTAGCGAGAACCAACCCATAATATCGAACAAAAGCCTTACTTTCCAAGAAAAAAGGGGTTACAACCCAATTCTGAAATGATTCATGTAAAAGCATAGCTCACCGACATTGCCACTTTCAGGAATTCGCCCACTAAGGGGCCCACACAAGCAAATCCCCACAAATTTTACATTCCATCGTCAACAATTCAACATCATGACCTATGATTGGGGAAGTGCAGCTCCAATCCATCTTCAAGGATTTTTAGCACTAGCAAGAAGCACGTACAACATTGCATTAGGCACTTGAGAGAAAAAAAAATGATAAATTGAGTTCAATTCAAATCAAAGATTCTCGGGTTAAGAAGAGAAAATGGGAGAGAATCAAATATACTAAACCATGAGTAATTTATAGAAGCAAAGCAGAAATTCAAAGCATCGAACAATTATTTCACGTAAGTCAGATCATCAAATTGTCATCAATACATCAATTTTTTATAAGCTGCATGTCAAATCTCCAACATAATAATAATAATAATAATAATAATAATATAAATACAAAACCATGATAAGTAAATTAAGCATGGCCAACATTACTTACAATCTCACTTCAAATTCAGGTACAAGATATGTAATCACACAATCTAACCAAGCTTCCACTACATGATCAAAGATCACTTCTCTTAAAAATAAATATTCAAACAAATTGCCAATTAACTCGACACGGTGATGAATTGGAAAGCCTAAAAAGACCATGTGTTTCTCCTTAGCATAAGTGTCTCTCTCTTCAGGTTATCTAGCTCTTGTTTCAAGACATTGATGATCTCAAAAGATTCACCAATGTCGAAAATTTCCTATTCAAACCCTCCAAACGAATATTTAGAACTCGGTAGAGTTGGATTTCAATGAATTTTTTATGGATCTTTATTTTTAAAATTAACTTATAAATCGAGTACCATATTCCTCAACAATTCAAAATCACAAAACTGAACAGAAGTTTACAATCCTGCCAGCTCACCCTTCACTGCTCACTTTATAGGGTAACGTGCATCATTCTGCTAGCCGTAGAGTCAGCACGGGAGTCAACCACCTACTAACACTCATTAGATTACTTGGGAGTTGAGGCTAAGACATCTTGGAAAATTCTCACGTATTAATCTGAGTGGTGATCGGTAGAGAAAAGCACCCACTAGTCAAGCCAGTCACATGAGTTTCCCCAAAGAGATCACTCACAATGGGAATTTCAATCACGTCCTCTTTCTTTCGACACTCGCCAAATTACCATTTTATCTTCTTCACAAGGAGAGTGGAAGATGATTTTGATTTTTTAAGCTTTCTTTTCGTTCTTTCTTTGAACTACCTTTTAATATCAATTCAAGAAAAATTTCAGGCACAATTCATGGCTCGTGAAAAGAAAAATGTCAAAAGTAGAGAAGAAAATTTCAAAGGGAATATGAGATATTTATAGGATTCATTTGCATATAACAACAATAACAACAAGCCTTTATCCCACTAAGTGTGGTCGGCTACATGAATCATTTTTCTCCATTACGTTCTATTGAGTGCATATTTTCATTTAATTCTAATAAATTAAGATCATTTTTATACAATATGTCGAAGTCTTTTTAGGTCTACCTTTGTCATTCTTAACACTTGTCGAAGCTAAAACATCTACTCTCCTAACCAGATCATCAGTGGTTGACGTTTAATGTGGCCAAATGTTCTAAGACGACTCTTTCTAATCTTGTCCGCCACTTGAGCTATACCAACCCTATCGCAGATATATTCATTTCTCATTTTGTCTTTATATGTCAAGCCACTCATCCACCTAAGCATTCTCATCTCAACAACACTTAACTTTCTTTTATACTTCTCTTTTAAAGGCCAACATTTTGCGCCATAAAGCAACACTTGACAATAGGATTCATTTGCTAAAATGACAATGTTAAATCATGAATAACCACATTGCTAACTCTGCAGGATTAATTTTTTATTCATTTTGTTGTTTTTTCTATATCTGCCTTCAAACAAAGAAAAAAATTAGAGAACTAAATGTATAACTAAAATATCACACAATGGGTTGGACAAGTTTAGGACAAGCTCAATTGGCCAAAATGTGAACTCTTTATAGATCATCATGAACTTGCCCAAATTTGGCATGAGCTAGATCAAGTCAACACCTAGTTTAAAAAAGCATTCATGGCACATGCTACGAGGTATTGCTCAAATTGAGGTACGCAAAAAAAAGATCTTAAAACTCATGCCTTCCCAACACCGTTGTTGCCGCATGTTGCTTTTATTGTCATTGTCGCTTGTAATTGTCATGATGATTATTGTCATCGTCGTCGCCCCCTCACCAATTCTTCCAAATACCATAATGTTTTAAAGTTTCCACAGCTGTAAATCCCTTTTTTTTATTTCTTTGAATATTTTCATAGGTTAAAATTTGTTTGAATTTTGAAATAAAATTTTCATTCTTGAATTTTGTAAGAAAATATTAGAGGCAAGGAGAAATCCATATTTGATAATAAAAAAAATCCAGTATGGAGACATGGTTTGTAAATCAACAATGGAGGCAACAATAAGACACGTCCTTTTGAAATGTAATTAGTAAAAAAAATAGTTAAAGGAGGTGTTACATAAATGAAAGAACATTTCTCCAACTCGCATAAAAATGTTACAATATATACTAATGTGTCTAAAACAATAAAAAAGAGGAGATTCAATCCTACATGAAAAAGGCATCTTGCACAGCATCAATTTGATGGTAGAATTGAAGTCGGCTCTTACTATAGAAGTAAAAATAGTGTTAAAAACTCATCATCATCATTGCAACCAATGTCAGGTAGAGGTATAAAAGTCCATAGATCATTACATGATAAATGTAGAGACTAATAGGGGTCTTAGAGTGGGGTCAACTGCAGCTCAAAAGATGTCTCCAGAGCATATTAGAGAGGTTTGTAAATGTGTTTGCATCGATATTAAGAGATTTTTTATGAGAATAAGATTCGATTTAATGTGACAACTTCCCTTTCTTACTTTAATATCATATGTTACATAGGTGCTTATGATGCAGACATGAAACCCTTATATTTGCATGATTTGAGGATATGAGTGTTGAAGGAGCCGAATAATACAAAAAAAACATAGAAGAGAACAAAAGAACTTGAAATCAGACTATAGTAACAATCATCTAAAATAAATGATTTGACATAAAGAATAAAGTTAAATCAATAATCAAATGAATAATACATATAACACTGTATTTTTTAAATTTATAAAAGCATTTGATCAAGTGAAGGATGTAAAGTATATTTTTAAACAGCTTGATAGAGTCACAAAAGAGATTTGAGAGCATTTCATGGTCCAGCTTGTGATAAAAACTGTTAGTGCTTATAAGACAATTGAAAATAAATCGATGAAGAAGACAAAGCATTTATATTGGACATCATAAATTGCACACTACATAGACTTAATTTTAGAAAATACTAGTGGCTTGCACAAGATAACAATGCCCTGATCAAAATAAAAAAGATCAATAAAATTCGTTTATAACCGTACATGAGTATTAACTTCGATAAGAAATTTTTTTAACAAAGAACTACTCATATGCTTTACTATAACAAGATTTGTTATAGACTTGTTAACTCTACAGAGCATGTTGAAACCTAAAAGACCAATGAGTGTAATGTTCACTTCCACTTAATGGCTTAGCAATGCATGGGTGAAACAAAATAAGGGAAAGAAATCAGATAAATAAAAGATTTTAGTCAATAATAATCACCATTAATTCAGAACTTGGACGTAGAGAAAAAGCCAATTATGAGTTTTATTTATAATGCAATGGATGAGACCAAAGAATTCATAGCCCATAACTTAGGATGAGAAGAGACTAGTTACAAGGAGATTTGAGATATCATTGATGAGAAATGAGAGCTTCAACACCATCGGCATTTGCATGTTGTTTGATTTTTTTTCTCAAACAATAATTTCAATATGTAGAGAACAAATCTACCAATCCTGATCCCAAGTTAAGGTTATATCATTGCATGGATGAATTGATTCTTGGTCCAACTGAGAGGGTGACTGTTGATTCGCAACTTGTTCCATTTAGGAATAATGAAAACTTCTTTAGGTTATAGCAAACAAAATATATTGTTGCAAAATCCTCTTTAGAAAGTTTTTATTGTTTAATGTGTTCTTTGAAATAATGATCAAGTATCTAAATTTAAAAAAATTTAATCATACCATTTTTTTTTCAAATGAAGTTGAATGGTGGATCCAGTTTCATGTAACATTTCGGAGTTATAAGATTTTGTTATTAAAGTATTCGGACTTATATGCTCATCATTTCAATGTGAGCACAATTTGAGCACTTATAATAAAATTCACACAGAAAATCTGTTTAATAATATTAAGATTGATTTCTTTTGGTGTACATTATATATAACGAGAGATTACATGAAAGAAATTTAAATAAAAAACTTTTAAAGGTTTACACAAACCTCCTACTATGTGAAAATACGCCAACAGATAATAAGTGGTTTGTAATGTCAATAATGGAGTTAGATCATCTAAAAGTTATAACAAAAAAATTTAAATATCAATTTTGATGAAGACAAGGCTGGCGCATCTACCACAAGCGATAAGGCATAAAAGAAAATGTATTCATAAAATTTATGTATTTGATATTATATTAAATTTTAATTAATATAATAGCATTTTATTGATTATCTTTTACTATTGACTAGCAAAGGAAAGCTGATGAGGCAGAAGAAAAAGGAGAAAAATGAGAAACTTATATTTGACTGAACAAGAGACTAGGGAGAAAAATGAGAGAACTTGGATTTGACTGAACAAGAGATTAGGGAGAAAATTATTTATTATAATGATGACTCCAATAAAATCTCATGCGTGATAAGAGTGCTAAGGGTTTTTTATTATTTATTATATTACTTTTTAAATTTATATTTGTTAGTGTTGGATAATAAAAGTAAAAGAAATCTATTGTGCTAACTCATTTCATCATACTTTACTTTAATATTTTATGTTATTTTCATTTCATATTTTATCTTAGTTTTATCAATCAATATTTAAATTATACTTTTGCTTTGTGCAAGTCGTTATATGATGTTTTGTGCTTGAGCAATTTGTTATTTGATATAAGCGCAACTTGTCACTTTTTACTATGTTAGGAGGTTAACATGTCTTTTTTTAATATATTTATATGTTATAATTCTAACATATTAACTTTATTTCGACTCTACATAATTTTCAAACTATGAGACTTACACATCAAAATGTCACTAGACTTACGAGTCACCTCACAAATGGAAAAGACCTCGATACCCAGTTGTAAAATTTTAAACATTATTTATGATTTATGTATTTATGACAGCAAATAAAATCAAAATATTTATAATTTATGTATGCTTGTGCCTCGATCCGCCTTGAAACTCGCACTTCATCTCACTAAGGGAAAACGTCTCCATCCTTGATTTTTCTTTTTTAAACCTTAAATCATATTGAGCCAGCCAAAATTTGCATTGATTTGTCATCCATAAGGATTCAACACAGTCCAAAGGAAACAGATTAAAGTTATCATGAACCCATCAGTGATCTCGATAAATTTCCTAAAGAAAGGACTAATTGCCTCGTACAACAAGGCATTCAACCAATTCAGGAGAGCTCATTTGGGTCAAATAAAATCATTCAAGTCAAAAGCACTTGCCTCACCCCAGAAGGTGTTCTCACTAGCCTAAAGATCACTCACTCGAACCACGAAGGGACTTACCAATCCCAAAGAGATATTCGCTCAAGTTAGAGGGGTATGGCAAAACCCTACATCCCTCCAAGCAATCTCGCCCAACCAGCAAGCGATCTCATGCACTTAATTGCATAGGCCTCTAAGCCCGAGGGCCCAACCAGCTACTGATTTCATCCACTTAATTACAAAGGCCTCTAAGCCCAAGGCACCCAACAAGGTAGTCGTCCAAATGTAATCTCCAAAATCTTGATTCTTGTGCCCATGTCTGTATAACAACCCAATCATTTAAAAATGCAGCTCTTCATGTCCCCCCCCCCCTGAAAAAACGGCTAGTTCTTTTAGTAAATAACTGATAAAATATGGGATTTCTTCAGCCCTCTGAAAGAGAACTTTCCCTTTTCCTCATTCTCTTTCTCGTTGATCTTATTAATAAGGTACATGCTTATCCATGAATACATTTGGACTCAATAGGTGTATTAAGGCATCAAAAAATGAAAAAAAAACAACTGACTTCTGCAGTAATTCTTCTCTTCTTACTCTTTATCACACTCTATTTTTTGAATTGCTGGAGTACCCGAAAGCATTGTTTATCTTTACGATCCACCGGAATCGTAAAAAAAAAAAAAGACAAAAAAGCTTAAAACTAACTGATTGCGGGTTCACAAACAACCCATAAATTATTGAAAATTTCTCCACCACTTTAATTCGATTCAAACAAAGCTTTATCAATCGCGTTTCCTCAATCAGAAGGCATAACCAAAAAGGATTCACTTATGTAATGAAACTTCGTAAAAGTTAATAGACTAACCGTATAGTTGCCGGGATTCATGCTGATAGCCTCGGCGGAGAGATTGAGGGCGCGTTGGCTTCGCTCGCCGGAGAGGTAAACTGCCCGGAAGTAGTCCATCGTCTCCCGGAAGTCGTCCCGGTAGGCGATGGGCACGACTGGGTGGAGCCCGTCGTCCTGGGGCACCGGCTTCACATCCGACCATTCAGGTCGCCGGCTAAAGGGCACCCACTCGTCTTCGTCCGACGACATTGCTACGCAGCTAAGGACGAGGGCAGCTTGTCGCGTACAATTGTTATAATCCACCGACCGTAACTCGGCCAAATCAAAGCTTTTTTTTTTTTTCGTCCAAATCTAGCGACTGTTTGGTTGCTTACATCATATAAATCTGAATTTATAAAATCTCAAAATCGGTTAAATCCTAAAATTGTTTAATATATTAATTAAATTTTAAAGCGGTTAAATTCTAGTATTGTTCGATGTGTTAATAGATAAATTCTAATAAATTCAAAATATTATTTGGTAATTTTAGTAGGATTTACTAATTAGGGTCTGTTTTGCGCGGGTGAAGCTTATTAATAAATTGTTCTGCAATGAAACTTTTGTGAATAATTTGGTTGTTTGTTTTATGCGATTTTAAAACAGTTGTGCGACAGCTGTTTCTATACAAATGATCATTTTATCATTATGTAATAATGTTGTTTGTGACAGAACTGTCATAGTCATATATTTGATATTTCATAAGCAAAAATCTACATCATAACAGTACAAAAAATAGGATGTACAGCTCACTTAACGGTGAGTGTCAAGATTGCTAAAAAAATTATAAAAAATTTAAATTATATTTAATAATATGATAGTATTGTTTTTTAAATGCAAACGGTGTACATCACGAGTTACGCCGTCATCCAGAGATGTTATTCATTCCCAATCACTATCGACGGTGGAAA
Organism: Phalaenopsis aphrodite; assembly: GCA_003013225.1. Classification (NCBI taxonomy): domain Eukaryota; kingdom Viridiplantae; phylum Streptophyta; class Magnoliopsida; order Asparagales; family Orchidaceae; genus Phalaenopsis; species Phalaenopsis aphrodite. The sequence continues at coordinate 473,107 of NEWO01000136.1, read as the reverse complement.
CCCACCGGAAGAAGTCACACTTCTCTATGATTCTTCGCGTCATCTATAGAAATGCATCTCATAGCTATGTGCCTAAGCGACGTAAGTAGGGAAGTCTGAAGTCTGCAGTGGCAGAGCAGTCGGCGGAAGGTCCCTGAAATCCTGGAGCTCATCTTTCTTGACTGCTACAATGGACAATCCATTAGTCATAAAGAAGTTAAAATTGCTAGAAGAATTAATTAATTATAATTTTTTGCAGGCGTGAGATATCAGAAAACTCAGTATATCAATCATCGAATCTGTCACTACAGTAAGACAACAAACATTGTAAAAAATAATTGGTTTTTGATAGCTTTGTTTGTCTCGAAGAATTCCCCTGCGAAATAATCGCTTTTTGATGACTTTGTGTTAGTTGTCACTTCTAATGTAAGCAAAACTCTCGGGATCAAGAGTATTATTGAGCAACCTACAAGAGGTAATTAAACAAGTAGGATATGTGTCACTGGGAGCACTCTAAACCTCAGAAAAGGTAAACGCACTTGAATTTCTGGTTGTAGGTAGTTTACATAGGTATTTTTTTCACAAATATTGGTCTAATGTGTTTCTGTCCAACCTTGTTTGGGCATACATGCTTGACCTATACTTGCAGGGTTTACCGCATGTCAGTTCTTTATGTTTTCTTTCTCTTATTTATCATTTTTTTGTATGTCTATCTTTTTTGGCTCCTCACTTCTCTTGATCATTCACATGTTATGGGAGAGAGAATTATCTGGAAAAGAAAATTATATGATGATAGACAAACTATCGACTCTTTCAAAAAAAAGAAGAGAAAAGAAACAAAAACAGACATGAGCTCCGCTGGGGATGAGCCTCTCTTCACCATAGGATTTTTGCTTATGTGTCTTGTAGATCCCAGCATATTCATAAGACTAGAGACTTTGTTGGGAATGAGACTATCCTTCACTAGAGGATTTTTGCTTGTGTGTCTTGCGGCTCCCAGCGTATTCGCAAGACCGACAACTCCACTGTGAACGAGTCTCTCTCTTCACCACAGAACTTTTGCTTACTTCTTGAGGATTCTAGCATATTTGCAATATAAGTAGCTCCTTCGGGGAAGATTTAATCTATTCCCATCTAGGAAGTTATGTTTGCCTGTTATGCAAATCCTAACAAACTCGCAATTTTATAGGGCTGGGTAGGGTAGTGTTCTCTCCCTTTTGGGTGTTCTGCTTATATTTTTAGTGACCTAGCTTCCTTTCTATCGTAACATCGTTGTTTGCACATTTTTTGACCTTACACTTCAGAGCCATACATCAGTTGATTTGGTTAGTAACTTGATGCAATTTTGTCCCTTATTTTACCCTCAACATTTTAATTATTGCATTATCGCATGCATCGATGTCATTGTATTTTTCTTTGTTTCGTTTTCTTTGACATTTCCATGTTTGTAATCATGTCTCTTTTTACTTCGTAGACATGGTGAGTGAGATGATGATTGTGATTATTTCTGCGTGGAGTAGGAGGAGGGGGAAGTGGGGGGAATTTTGTTTACTTCTCATCCAACATCTTGGGTGTGTGGGAGAAGGCCATTATCTCTGGTTCCTTCAAGCACCCCATTGGGATTACTTTGAGTAATCACACACCCACTGAGGTGTTTGCTCTATACCATCCCCCTCAAAAGTGGAGTTGTACATATTGTGTTGCTCCTGTTGTATTGGCTCGCGTTGAATCCGCCTCTTTCGTGAAGAAGAGGCTGACACCCCATTGTGACGCACCGTAGTTGTCGTCGATCTTTTCTTGACTGTCGAGTTGTTCCCCCATGTTCTCATGGGCCTTCCTGCCAGAGGTAGGCGAGTCTTCTGACAGTAGTAGGGTTGTCAGTGTTGTCACTGGTGTGACTTCCGTCCTGACTCCTTCTGTTCGGTTTCTCCTGAGGATTCGTCTGCCACCAAATTAAATAAGAAGGCTCGGATGACTAAGAATAGACAGTTGCGGTCTCAGTTGTATGCTTAACAAACATGTTTCTACACCTGTTCTAATAAGATAGATATCGTCGACTCATATTTGAAAGATTCACGAACATGAGTCAGGTGCAGAAATATAATTAAAAATACTTCTATTTCGCAAATCTCATCACTTCCACTGTCTTCGAATGTTTACTATAGTAATCCAACTTCCGATGGATTATAATAGTGGGATATGATTTTGAAGACTGATATTAATGGATTGTATAAGGTTATTATACACACACACACACACACACATATATATATATATATATAACTCTTATAAGAAGTAAGTTTCCTATTTCTTTCCAATTTATTTTTCATTTTAACTAATTGAAATTGTAGTTGGTGCTAGACTTGGCTATGAGAATGTAGTTAAGATAATAAAATAGTTATACATGCACACAATTAGTTTAATATTAAGCAATTTCATTAAAATCATTCCATATTTAGCCTTCGGAACCAATAATAAGTTTGTTGGGCTGGCTGTGGCAAGGAAAGAAGAGAATTTAAAGAGAAACAAAATATCACAGAGAGAGAAAGGGGACAGGGAAAAATGAGAGAGTCGTTTCAAAATAAAATTTTTATTAATAGTACATTTGTATTGAATAAAAACTTATTTAAGAATTTCATATAACTTACTAGAATTATTTATTACGATGTGGGCATAAGGCATAAGAGGGGATAAATAATATATATATATATATATATATATATATATATATATATATATATATATATATATATATATATATATATATATATATATATTGGATTCAAGAAACAGTAATTAGAATCGATTAATTGCTAGAAATTTACATGTCTAATAAAACAGCACAACTTTGCTATTTTGTTAGCTATAATTAAACGTTCAATTTGATTTTAAATTCCACAGGTCAGTCTAGAGTTCCATGAATCATGTTGTTTTTAACTGTCCCTTACAAAATGAGCCCACAGAAATGGGAAAATACCAATTGACGAAGGCAAATTCATTGAAGATAAAAGCATTTAGCGAGTGGGAGGCACTGCCCACTCACAAGGTATACAACATACGCTAAAAGGTTAAAAAAAATATTACAGGTATACCAAAAAAAAAAGCATGAAAACATTCAAAAAAAGTAATGAAGATTCAGGTGGCAGATGATAAGATTGCTTTGTGTGGAACGAAGAACCTATGAGGGGCGATCAGCTAAAATCATAAACCTTGAATACATCCCCCGATATCACAAAAAACCAGCCGCATAAGGTAACAATAGCACCACAATGAATAACACTAAGGCTTGTAACTCACTGATGAATAACACGAAGCCTCACAGAAATGCGCTGAGGAAAACACCAAGAGGTAATGAGTCGCACAGACGAAAATATATCGTGGTGGACCAATACCAAGCAGAATAACACGAGGAATAATACCAATACCACGCAAAATACCACGAGGGGAAAGATGCCTAAGTGGGAAAATAACACTAATACCGTGCGCAATAATACGAGGAATAACATAATGAATAATAAGGGGAATAAAACAATGAATAACACCAATACCATGCAAAATAACATGAGAGAAAATATGTTGCGGTGGGAGAATAACACCAATACTATGTGGAATGACACGTGAAATAGCACGGGGAGTAACACAAGGAATGACACTAATATAACACCAATACTACACGAAATAACACGACCGATAACACGGGGATGACTCCAACCTGGAAAAATACCACGAGTAACACCTGGAAAATTGTTGAATAAAAGATGCAGAGTGCGGGATACAACCGTCCAGAACACCTCCAACAATGGAAATAAATCTTGAAGCTTCACCAATAGTGCGATCTTTAGAGATGGGGTTAATCTCAATCTCTTTCCAAAACAAATTGCTTCCCCATTCCTCTCCCCCTAGTTCTAGAGAAGGAGTCAACTGAAAAATGGGTTTGTTGGCTACAGCCTGGAACTAACAAAGTGTCATCAAGTAAACTCCTGAGTTCAAGCATTCATTTGTTCTTCTTCTTAGCTTTTTGAACCTGCCATTCCTCTTGTTTGGGGGGGGGGGGTGTATGTTGATTCATAAATTACTAAGCAAGTGCAGGCTGTTGCACATCTTGAACTTGGCACTCCTCTAAGATTGTAGTGCCCACATCATTAGCTTGAAGTGGTTCCATAGTAATTGGAGTATCATTTGTCTCTAAAATAAGATGACCCTCTTCTCCATCATTGTGTGGTGGAGGTTGAAGTAGTGAAGGATTTAACTGAGGGGCAATTGGACCAGTGGTAGTATCCTTTCTAGTTGGTGGAATAGATGGTTCTTGAGTAATGTGGTGGGCTAAATCGATATTTAATTGAAGGTGCACCTAATAGTTGAAACTTGAGTTAGGTAAAGTTGAAATATCATTTGCTAAAACTATATTGGGAGCAGTGATACCCATTTGATGATCAAGAATCTCATTAGACTTGAGAAGAGAAGGGTTCCCAGTAGGTGCGAGTGGGGCAAGATCAGCTGGAGGAGTGACCTCAGAAGGGGCACTATTCTTTTTTTTTTAATTTTAAATGAGGATGTAAGTGATGACTGTGACAGTTAGAATGGTCGAACATTCGATAGTTAGAGCAACAAAAAGGAAATCACTTAATAACTACCCATTGTCAATAGCCTTGATATTGCAAATCAGTCCCAATTTCCTTAGGAGTAGGCAAAGTAATGTGAATTCAATAAGCACTTTGGCTTCATATG
>NEWO01000136.1:426313-461785 GCA_003013225.1 Phalaenopsis aphrodite | reverse complement strand
TCCAAAACAGAACAAAAATTGAAGTTTATGGTGCAAAAATGTTTTGGCCTACTAAGGGAGTGGGAGTCTGCCACTCCCTTGATGTTCCAAATACATGTGTGTGTGTGTGTTTGTATGTATGGTGTGTGTGTGTGTGCGTGTATGCATACACATATATAGATGTCTATAGATGTATATACATATACATAAATGTAGATGTATATGAATGTATATACATACATGTATATGTATATGTACATACATCTACATACATGCAGAAGTATATAAATGTGTGTGTGTGTGTTTGTATGTATGGTGCTTGCATGCAAGCATATCTGTATATATATATGTAAAGAAGCTATTTTGCTCTCACTTCTAGTAGACCCAATGACTCCCCTACACAATAGCCTACTAGTCAAAGCTTTATCATGTACTAAGAGCAAATGGCCTATTTTTACATTACCTTGCATTTCATACATGCACAACTGACTCTAAAGCTTTTTTCATTAAGCTTAAGACTCTGAATCAATGCCTATAAATAAGTAATTTTAAAGAGAGAAAAGGGTTCTAATGTGCCATGAATTTTTTTAAATATTTGATCTAGAATTTCCTTTTATACATTATTTTCTTGAGCTTAATAGCAATTTTTTTTCCTTCTATTCTCACAAATTTTCCCCGCCCTTCTCACTTTCTTTTTGTATGTATATCCTTAGATAACCTATGGATAAATTATAATATAATAATTCAACTAATATTTGAGCAATAATTAATGAGGTTTGAGTATGACCCAAAAATAATTTAAATTTGGTTTGATCACCATTTTATTTTTCTCTTATGCTCTTTTATGAAATTGACTCATTTAAGTAATGGTTTCCATGTAAACATAATTAGATAAAATCATGCATGTGGGGACACAAATACATTACTTTGGTGACATATGTTATGGAAAAAATTGTCGTACAATTTGAGGCTAATAGTCTTATCAGTGAAGCTAAAAAATTTCTATTTAGCCAATTTCTTCAAAGTTTTGAACTATAGTTTTTTGGAGCGATAATTCATTAATTATTATTAAGAAGATAATGATAAGAAGTGAGGGATGATTCATTATTTTCAACATTGGAGGTATGATCGCAATATTTAGCATTGCTAAAACTACTCTCATCACTAATTAGAGTTTAAAATATTTTTGTTTGAGGGAAATTTATGAAGATCAACATGATGAGTGGGCTAATAAATAGTTAATTTATTGGAGATAAATAAATCAAGTATGTAGACCAAGGTAAAACATTTATGAAATGTATTAATAAGGATTATACATGAAAATTTGGGTTTATACTAATTTATAGATGGCGTTCTCTTCAACCATGAAAAATATAGTGTTTTTTTTATGAGTGCTCCACTTGTTTATATATGAGGAAGCCTCTATTAGATATAATGTGGTAGGCTATCTTTAGAGAGGACATTAAGAGGAATGAAAAAAGGACATGGAGAATTATAGAGCTATTGCCTTAATGAAGAATGATCGCGCCCACTACATTATAACTATATATGTCATATAATTGTATTAGGGATTTTGAAGCCATTCCAAAGATAAGAGGAAATATTTGTCTTTAGGAGAGAGCACTAAAGATATCAAACTAGAAGAATAACAACAAACTCACTTGTAAGAATTTTTCATGATAAGTGTTATGCAAAAGAATGTATTTCAACTTATAATTTATATAATGTATTGTTATTATTAGTAGTATTTATTTACAAGCTCTTTATAAAATTATTTCTATATGTGATTCTTAACAATATGGTGGTGCATAGATTTTACAAGGTGAGCTTCTAAACATCTATTGTATATACATTTATTCAACTCATTGTAGTACGCATTTTGAAGCATAAAGTGAACACGACAATTTATAAGGGGCAAATGTTAGAGGAGGAAGATGAATAACCAACTGAAAGTCAATCCATGCCCTTTAATGAAGGGTTGGATTAGCTTTTTATAATTATACATGCGCTAAAGAAAACTAGCTTAGTTTAGAGAATAATCAATTAAAGTTGATGCAAGAATTAGATGCTGTAAATATTCTTGTATAAATTTTTATTCATATGGAGGAGAATGAGGGTAAGTGAGGATAATAAGATGGTCTTTGTTACTAAATTAGCCTATTCCTTTTTATTAAAATTGGGATTGAGTTGGTTAAATATAGATAAAGGGGATTGGGCATTACAACCAATTCTTCGTTAAAATATGCTTAGACAAGGAGAATAAGAAGGAAAAGAGCAGCTTATTATTATTAACATATATTAAACTAAGTTTAAGTTAACATATTATGGCAGGAGGTTGCGATATAGTAATAATTTTTCAACTATATTTTGATATGTTCATTATAAAAGAGGTATAAACCCATAGATCCCTGTATTGTTGATTCCATTTGTTTGATTATTAAGAAGCAATTGTATTCATTTGATTTTTAATTATCAAAATTGGTAGACAACTCCTATGAGAAGGAGATAGAGTGGTTAATAAAAATATAACTCATCTTTAATAATTAAATGTGTCAGCTATATAACTAAATAGTAAGTAAGAAATGTAATATTTAATAAGCTGTGGGTTTTTGAATATCTAGATATATCTCTAATTTTTTTTCTTGCAACACATGGATTATCGTTATTATAAGAAAAAGGGTGATTTTGGTATTATCCAAAGATTTTTTGCTCAAGCATTATTATATTGGAGTATTATTTGATAAGTTGTTATATTAGTGACCTTCACATATAATAATGTGAAGAGGAAGGACTCTTTTAAGTCTCTTAAAGAAGCTCTATTACAAGTCATTGGAGAGAATAAATTTTCTTCAAGCCTTGAGCTAATCTAGAATTTATATACTTTCTAAAAACCATGAAAAAGTAATTGAACTCTTATTTTATGCACAAATTGTAAGATTATACTACTCAAACCCCCCCTAAATTTAGCGTAGACCTTATACACAATAATAAGTATATTTTTATTGATTGCTTAAGATGTTATGGTTATTTAATAGGCAATAATTTTTCTCTTTTAAAAATTTTTGAAAAAAGAGGTGAATCAACATAAATAAGTTTTCCAGGTTTGAAGTAATCTAAACTATTTAAAAATTTAATAAAAAATTATGCAAAGTGTTATCACATATAAGGTAATTAATGTATTTATTATATTTATGGTATAAAATATGATGTGCATATAATATAATACATAATCTACTTAATTGCAATGACAAGTCTTTTTAAATTTATATCCATTCGTGTTTAATTAAAAAAAAAGCATAAAGTTATTTCACAATAATGTAAATCTATAAACTTGTTTAAAGATCAATATTATTGTTTAAATTATTCTATAAACATTATTATTTTAATACATTCATATATCACTCAATTGCAAACATCTATTCTTTATTTGATGTTATTATCTGATCTATAATGTTTTAGTTGTTGGATTTCACTCAGATGCCTCATAACTGTTTCATGTTCTCCAGTGTGACAAAAGTATTGTATTGCATTTACATTGAACTCAAATGTCTTATAAGTGATAACTAATAGATTGCTCTCTATTGTGTTATAACTGCTTAATTATATTATATTCTCTCTATCTTATGATCTATCTTGTTATAGTTGCTAGATTGTTATTTCTCATACTATAGCCGCTATATTGTATTTTGTTGTATATACTATATACTTCGTAGTTTCACAATTGTTTTGATTGCACTATGCTACATCCACTTTAATGTTTACTATAATCAACCTAATGTGTTGCATTATATTGTAAGATAAATCTTATTGAAAAATAATCGATCTATGAACAAGGTTCAAATATAATATGAATTAGGTTTGAGCAAATTAGAATCATATTCAAATTTTTTTTGAACTTTTAATATAATTTCATTCTTATCTGAAATCAAATAAGTACTGCATCATACTAAATTGAGACATTAATATAAAATGAAGTTATAAAATTAAATGAAGGCATGTAAAAATTGCATAACACCTAATAATTTAGTGCATGTCATCTTTTTTCATTGTATTTTGGTTCATTCGAAGGCGAGAAACACAATGAAACATGAAGGAGTGATGATTGGTGGGGAAAATGTTATAGCAATTATAATGGCATACATACATAAAATTAAAGTATACAGAGATATTGAACATGCATATATCACTGCAATACCCTATGTTAACTCTTATAAACTGCAACATCAAAATGCATGCGCATCTTCGGGTTCTCCAAATATTTTGGAGAAAACATAAAAATCCTTGGATTAAGGTCAATACGGATGGGAGTTGGAACCAATTTAATGCAGAGGCTAGTGGTTTAATCCGTGATGATGATGGTAATTGTTTAAGTTTTTTCTTTTATTCTTGATATATATTAGAACTTTATTTTAAATTAACATGTCTCAAACTTTTTATAATGCAATACTGAGAATGAAATTATATTGAAATTTCAAAAGAATTTTGAACATAATTCCACTTTGATAAAACCAAATTCATATCATATTTGAACATTGTTCATGGATCAATTATATTTCAACACAATTTATCTTACAATAAAGTGCAACATAGTAGGTTGACCATAACAAGCATTAAGATTGATGCAACATATTGCAATCATAGCAATTGTGGAGATGGGGGCAAGAAGCCATCCCATACAAAATTCTAGTGTTCACTTTCTTGCTGCTTCCCTTTCTTATTCATTGTCCAAAACATTGATATCAGTTGAAATTTCTCAAAGGAGGTCAAAACATGAGCCAATCATGTTGGCTATATTGGCTTAATTAGTTAGAGCGTTAGAGCCAACAGTCAACAAACTTGTTGTAAGAAAAATGAGAGGTTATGCCTCAATTTTAAGGAAGAATATTTAAATATATATATATATATATATATATATATGCTCTAAATCCAAATTTATCCTCCAAAATTGAAGTGTAAACTCGCATTTTTCTAAAAACAAGTCGTTGACTGGTGGCTCTAACGAATTAAACCCACGTGATTGGCTAATGTTGGCTGATGTTCTGACTTTCGTTTGAGAAATTGCAGCTGATACGGGCGAATAAGAAGGCGAAGCAGGAAGAGGGCAAACGCTAGGGTTTCGTACTCCGATGGCTTCTCGCTCTCATCTAGACGATGTTGGTGTTCGATTCTATCTCCGTTCTCTTCTATCTGGCGATTTCTTTCTAACTTCAGCCCATTTATGGTTTCCTCATCTTCTTGGATCTTCGTTTCTTTTTTGTAATTTTTCTTTATGCTCTTAGGACGACGACTTTGGTGGCGACTACGCGGTTAGTCACAGTGGAAGAATTAGCTCAGGTTGTTCACAGCATTTTTGGGTCAATTTTTTTACCTTTGGTCGCAAATATGATATTGCTCCAACTTTTGTTCTTCTATTGGTGTGCTTTTGCAGGCGAGAAGAGAGCGTTTGGAGATCTAGACGAAGAAGAAGATGACGTATTTGGAACAAAGAAGGTAATCTTGCGACCTCACATTCCAGTTTGCTAATAATTTTTGCAGTTCAAAGATCCTATTGCTTATTTTAACTGAATGTATTTTATCGCCATATCAAGAAAGTTCTGGTAGCGTGTAAACTGGTTAATTGCTTTTTTCGTGGCTCCTTTCTGAACTAGTTCTATTAGCGTGTTCTGCCCGAACATTTCTCGTGATGTGATAAAATTGCCAAGCATGCTAATTCTTGTGCTGGAGGTTTAAGTTTTTTGTAGTTTTTTTTTTATGCTTCCCTTTGTGTTGAGGCCTTCGACCCATTCCAAGACATATTGGGCACATTTTCCCTGGTTTAATTATGCTATTGCAGATGTATGTGTTGCTGTTGCAATAGCTGTATTTATATGCTGCTTACCTTTTGTGTCTATTTCATAGATATTTTTTTTTCTGAAAGATGTATTTGTTCAGGCATGAGTTGCACTGTTAGAAAGTATAGCTTATACTTTTTTTGTCGTTTTCTAAGAATCAACCTGTGATTTATTATTGTATCACTAACTCTACCCTTTTACAAACAAGGGGAAGTCAAACATTGAAGAAAGTGGACCAGGTGCGGCAACAGGGATGATCTTGTCACTTCGTGAAAGGTATACCTTTTTAACTTCAGTGAATACTCAATTTTTTTGTAAATAAGGAAATTGAAACAAAACAAGCTGAATTTTTTGTATTATTATTATTATTATTATGCCCTTATTTTTGCATTTTCTTTTCAGTTTACAGAACTGTAAGAATGACCTTGCAACTTGCCAGGTTGGTATTCAACCTTTGAAAATATCTAAAACTATGCTTCATCGTGCTATGTGGTTTCTGTGCTTGCTTTATGTTATATAAACTAATATTTCTTCTTGTACACCTTTTCAAAATATAATTTAATTTTGATCTTTTTTTTTGGGAGCTACAATTTTGAGTGATATCTTATTTCCCCATTTTGATTTTACTCGAGTGAGACTTAGGGTCTGTTTGGGGCAGCTGCAACTTAATAATAAGCTGCTGAGGATAAGTTGACTGTCTGTTTGTTTTTTGTAGTTTGAAAACAACTGTGCTGTAGCTGTTTCTGAATAAATGTTCATTCTGCCCATGTATAGTAATACTGTTTGCAGTATAACTATTCATACAATACATCCATTCTTGAGAGTAAATATTCAGTGTATAACATTACAAAACAAAGATTGACACTTCACTAAACAGTAACATGACTATCAAAATTAAAAAAATGACTACTATAATAACAATTAATAATATGATAATATTATTTTTAAAATGTAGATGACATATGCCACGAGATAAGCAGCACTTCAGGGATACTATCCAAGCCGATCACTCTTAGAAGTGAAATATTTCAGTCTATCTGTCCACCAAAAATAATTAGTTTTCTGTGATTTTTGTGGACAACTTTAAAACTCCCCCGTAGCTATGTGACTGACGCGAAGTGAGCAGAGAACACCGAAGTCCGCAGTAACAATGCAATTTTTTTAAGGTACCAGAAATTCTCAAGTCCATCATTGCTGAAGGTTTAAAAACACAAACTCTTAGACATAAGTTTAGTAAAAATTAATAACAAAAATAATTAGTTAAAGTTATATGCAATTGTCAGGTCTCAGAGAACTCCTTATGTAAACCAATGAATCTGTCACTATAATAAGACAACAAACCTTATAAAAAGGGTTTTTGGTTGCTTTTAAACTACATAATATCAAGCTCGTCTGTCACATATGAATATCATAAAAAAAAGCTATCCAAAACAACCTAAAAAACCACAACACCGGAAAAAAGAGAAAATTAATTGCCTTCATTAGGATTTCATATGTGACACTAATCAATAAAACATACAGATCTTCTAAAAGAACTCATTAGGTCAAACGCCTCATCATAGATCTCCAAAACCAAAAAGAAGAAAAAGAAAAAAAAAATGCAAAAGGAAAAAAAAAACATATACAACTTACATAAAAAACAATCATAGTAATTATCAAATGCATAAGAAACAAAGTTATACATGAATTGTGTATAAAATATCGTAGTAATAAACAGTGAATGCGTTTAACAACCATTACAACTAATAGAAATAAAAAATAACATTTCCTCCAATCATCCTCTAATTATCACATCAGTAATTCGTTCCTCCCTCAACTTTGTTATATTGTTTGCAACTTTCCCATCTTGAGTGCAGGTCTCGAGAACGTCGTTTCGGCCTATGACATACTGTTTAAGCTGATGCTCATATACCTCAACAGGGATATGTGCAAAATCATCGTCCGCCCTACGAAAGCCAATGTCGTTGCGGGAATGATGCTGTCGAATATAATTGTGGAGAGTTATCGTGACAATCACAATTTGCACGTGTTTGAGAAACGGGTAGGTTGGCATATGACGAAGCATAACTCATTTATTTATCCAAACATCAAAAATTTTCTTAATGACACCGTATAAGGAGGAGTGCCTTTCGTTGAACATTTCTTTCCTGCCCATCGTGACACTCCTGATTCGCTCAAAGTCAGATATGGGATATTTTCTATCAGGATATGACTTCAGATAACCTCGGTGCAACGGATACCCAACATCGGCGAAATAATATTTACCTGGTGTGAATAAAATGATTAGTGTTGAAATAAAAAAAAGGGATCAGCCCATTCTCAAGAGAACCTGTAGGTCGATGTGAGAATTATTTAGTTTTGAAATTTGATTGTTATGTGTGCTGCCTTTTCAGCCGGCCATGACAAAAATAAAACACATGTTAAAGTTGCATACTACCGTGACATTCTGTGTCGGCGATCCATAACGACCGATGAATGTGATTTCCTCATTGTTTAGAACACGTGCATCCACATGTGTTCCATCGATTGCTCCATTACGATTTTAAAAATATAATGAAGGGTTCTTTAATTACTATATTCGTATGAAAATTGAATTTATTAAATGAGAGAAATTACCTGAAAGTATGACATATATCGCTCATCGTGCAAAATCTCCATGAGAATCTGTTCGAATGTAGGATTTGTTGATCTGTTGGCTTTATGAGTTGTGATGAAAAATTGACATGCACATTCAACTTTATTGGGAAGTATCTGCAAATTGTCTCAGAAGTGTTGAAATCGTTCCATAGCTCATCGCATTGATTCATTTTGCGATAATATGTAAAAGGTTATTGCTAGCACATCTCGTGAAGTTGTCCTGGTGGAACCATGAAATCCATGATTTTTGTGAAGTTCCTCTAACAGATCTACGAATATCGTATGTGACATGCTCAACATATTACTAAACCTTGTTGGGTGACCCACAAGCAATTCCCCAACCAATTTGTCGCCAACATATGAGGATGTCATTTAAGGGGAGCGTTCTATGTACGAGTTATAATACTCGTACATCAATCACTCCGCAGCTAAAACTCTCCTTCTACTCATTGCTGTATTAACATACATGTATTTAGGTGTCGAAGTAGCTAACACATAAGTATCAGTGATTTAGATACAATCATATAACATTATGAACAAAACTAACATCAAAATAACATTATTGAAGCAAATAGAAAACATAACGAAGAATGATTAACTCTCAAGTAAATTGACATTTCCAAAGTAGCACGAAAAACCATAAGTTTCTATTGAAAAATGTCCAAAAGCAGTCCGTCTAAAGTAAATAAACAAATAAAAAACAAGAAATGTCCCAAAAAAATTTAGTGAAAAAAGTCCCTGAAGCGTTACTGTTCCTATGAAGATAACATAGATAATCTACCCTATGGTCAGGGGCCATCGCTATGAAAAACTCTCTCCAGGCCGAATTTTCAAGAAAATTCATAAAGAACAAATACAACACGCTCTCGTAAATTTCTGGAGTTGCCTCTGGAATATGCATAACTTGCTCGACAGATGTTGCTTATGGTGGGTAAGGGTCATTGGTGCATGAAGCCACCAATTATTATATCTGACTATTAATGAAAGCAATTCACTTTTTTATTTTTCTTTTCAACCCTGGGCCGCTTTGATAGGCTAGTGGATTCGACCTCATTGTGTTTCAGGCTGAGGCCTTTGTTAGAATCACCTGTTTGGTCAGTTGTCAAATTTGCAGGGTGTCACCAAAACTCGCCTCACTGGGGGCACATGCATCGTTGCTCGTGGCCACGACACCACCAAACATTCGACCTAACTTCTCTTCCATCTAAGGATCAATGCCACTGCATTTAAATTTTTTAGCGGCTGACACCACCTACAAATTAAATTGACATGTTGATGAACTTGGAAAAAAAATTAAAAATCGAACAAAAGGAATTGACGTGTGAAAAATGCCCACAGTTAGTCTCAGCCTACCACTCATCAGAAACATGAATTGTTCACTTTATCAGATCCAAACCCAAGCCTGCAATTCCTCGCTTCAATTCCTTTTAGATTTTTCAATCTCTTTTTTAGCTCATCCCACTTGTTTTTCAACCATATTCTATCGTACTCTCTACCTGTACCTTCCTTAAATTTTTTGATGATATTTTGCCACCCCTTGTTGAAATAGATTGTTAGCTTATTTCTCTTCTCAACCTCCTTGAGGCCTAGATCGCAAAATATTATTTTGGTATCCTTATCCCACATTGCAGATAAACCAGCCTTTTTGGTATTAACCATTGTGTATACTATCATGAAAAAACAAATCAACATAAACATTTCCCATAAAAAAAATATTTAACACAACTCAGAGAGAAAAAAAATGCACAATAGCATCAATACTGCCCCTCCACACCACCACAACACCTACACATAACCTCTGCCACCACCTCCATACACACAACAATACTACAAACACCTTCACACACACAACACATCTACAATACTACTATCTCTACACACCAACAACTCTACACACCAACATACTAACACATACACAATCACACAATCACTACCTTCAAACACATCCACCATCACCAACACATCCACAACCACATTGAAAATACCCACCACCACCTCACCCACATACAAACACATCCAACATAATCAACACATCCACAACCACACAGATACCCGATCACCACCTCCAAACACATCAACCTCACCCACTCACAAACTCCTTCAAACACCACCACCTCTCCACATCCACCCACCAACCACCCTTCACTACCACATCGACGTACCTCATCACAAACACTTCCACCCAAACATACATAACATAAACAACATAAACCAACGTCAATCAAATGTTCATAATCCACCATCAACCGAAATACACTCATTTTCATGCGATCACAAGCCATTGAACGTGCATTCAAAACCAGCATTGCATAAACTGAAATCCAACATCAACCGAAAACCAACACCCATTTCCAAGTCATCGCACGTGGGATTCCTAAAAATCCCAAAATCCAATATCAACCGAAAACGAACTAACCAAAAGCAATTGCCAAATCAAAAACCACAAAATTCTCGAGCACAGTAGACATTAAACAACAAGAAGGGGAACTATCTCACAATGGAAACCACCAAATTCTCGGGTATAAAGCTTTTTGCAAAATCAAAGCCACAGAAAATTTAGGGTATATATTACCCAACACGAAGAAGCACCACATTGAGGAACCACCGCAAAGTGGAAACCACAAAAATCTCGACCATATATGTATTTCCAAAAACAAAAATAATAACATACCCAACACGAAGAAGCACCACATTGAGGAACCACCGCAAAGTGGAAACCACAAAAATCTCGACCATATATGCATTTCCAAAAACAAAAATAATAACATAGTTAAGTTAATGATTACTCAATAACAAGAGGCATCACAACACAGAGGAACCACCACAAAAATAAACCACAACACAAAAGAACCACCACACAGAGAAATAACAGCACAGAGGAACCACCACACTCACAAACCACTGCACGAAGAGGAACCACGGTAGTCACAAAGAGCCGTAGAGTAGATAAAGGAGAGGGACATGAAAACTCATTGAGAGAGGCAAACTTATCTGTGAGAATCACGCACGCGCGCGAGAGAGAGAGAGATGGAGAGAGAGAGAGAGAGAGTTTAGGGCAATTATCGCGAGAGAAAGGATCACGGGAGAGGAGCGCACTGCTAGGGTAAGGCACGCGAGAGAACGCTTGTGGTGAGGAGAGAGGCAGCCCCATCAATGATCTATGAAGGAACGTGGGCTGTGGGGTCGAGCCCGCGACCGTGTTTCCTTCGACTTTTTATAAAAATCCGCCGCCTCGATTGGAGTTTTCAAACTGTGCCGGCTGCCGCTGCCCCAAACGGGGCCTTACAAGCATGTTTTTTTTTTGACCTTTACAAGATTGTTCTTCACACCGAGTTATCAAACATGAATCTTAGACTTTCATCTACCAAAAGCTCAGATAAATGATCCAGTATGTTTACCTTGTGTCTCATAAAGGAATGTTGTATTTTCAGATACTGTTTTCTATATTAATTTTTTATGCGATCTAGTTGATATGGGTTTATGCTGTTCTGAGTCTAGGGGATACCGTATTACATTCTCGTAGAGCAGATTTTGACTGTAATAGTGTTTTCTTGTACAGCACTCCTTGTGTAGTTCAAGCTTTAATGACGTCAAGAAAATAGACCATTTCTAGAGTCACATCTTTGTTAGTTGAATAAGAAAAAAGTACGGTTTTGATAATTATATGCCTAAGAGATAATGCAACTTGTGCTGCAAGACAAAAAGAGAAAAGTAGTAATTGCGTACAGGTATAAGGAAAAAAATATGAAACCTTGGAAGGTGAATTAAAGTTGTCATTGAAGTTATATTCCACTTAATGGCACATAATAATACATCATTGCTCACCTAATCATGATGGATTTAATTTAAGAATGTTTCAAGCAAACTGTTAAATAATGATTGTGAGATTTTTTTTTGTTGCAGATTGCAATATCTACGTATAAGATTCTTGCTCTTTTATCATTTATTGCAGGCAGAGTTAGAAGCGGCACGGGTTGAGTTTCAAAAGTGGCATTCTGCATTTCAAAATAGTCCAGCTCTGCCTTCTGGTTCATCTCCAGGTTTGCATTTTGGGTTCTATTTGTAAATGTTTCTTAATTGTTTAATTTATTGTCATGCTTAGTATGTTGTTGTGAAATTCTCCAAGCTTTTCTGTTCAAATAAAATTTTTTCCCCTGATTATTGCCCAAGGCAGAACCTACTTTAGTTGTTACATATCTTCAGAACTTGAAATCCTCAGAAGATTCCTTAAAAGAGCAGGTCTGCTGTACTTTTATTGCAAACTTTGTGCAAGCAGGAAATTAGCTTCATTCCATACGATAAGATGCTGCTTATATTTATTTTCAGCTTGAGAAGGCTAAGAAGAGGGAAGCTGCTTTCATAGTAACTGTTGCAAAAAGAGATCAAGAGATTGCCGACTTGAAGGTAACGAGTTGTGTGAATTACACTTCCAACTATCTTTTGATCGCTTGGCCTTTTTATTCATAATTTTGATTTTTTCTTTTCTTGTCACTACACCTTCGATTATAAAATTTTTCTTTGGGAATGATTTTTTTTATGCTTTTCATTCATTTTAGACTATTCTTTTCTTGCTTTGATGGATTATCAGTAGAATTACAACAAAATTTTTTTTTAAAGTTGCTCTCTTCTTCATAAAGAGTTACACTAATGCTACTTTAAAGAGGGCAGGAAACCTCTTTTTCTCATTAATGTATTGACTTGCATTCATACCTCCTTTCTGAATAGAGTCACTTCCATCTATTTGTTCCCTTCACTCCACATATGACAATTACATGCTTCACTCCTATATAAGGAGTGGCCAGTCCTGTAGCCTCGGGCATGGTTAGTGTTTATAATCCTCTTTTTGATGAGAAAATCTTGTTCTTTTGAAGTCCTATGAAATCCCTTGGATTGTGGTAAATGTGATTTGAACGAGCTTTCTTTCAACTGATGTAAATTCTTATTCTCTTGGTCGAAATATCAACCCTCTTCCTCGGTGTGCACTAAAATCTAATTAAGCATTCTTGCATACCATTGTCAACTCCTAACCTTTTCCTAAATCAGAGATCAGCAGTGCCTACGATTTACCTTTGCAGCTTACAAGTTTGCATTTTGATTTTTTTTAAAACTAAAAACTGCATTGGAACTCAAAATTTTCAAGCAAAAATCTTGATATCAATCCTCATTCTCCATTTATTTTTGCTGAAATTTGCGTTAGGTGCTAAATTTATTTTGCTCATATCTTTTTGTATAACTTTTGTTCATGTTACTTTTCTACATGTTGCCTACTTTTATTGTGTATGTTAAGTATTTTTTTTTCCCATCACATTACCCTCAATAAATGCTACTCTTGCCACCGTTTTAATATAATCAATTCTCAATCTATCCATAATAGTTTTGTCACTGATCTATATTAACATTCTGATGGGAACTAACTCGATTTTCCACACAAAAATTAGGACATTATATTTTATTGCAAGAGCAGTAAACATTCAACGGGAATACAAATATAAGCACCTACAATTGGGAGAGGTAGGTGATCTCTCCCAATTCTGACAATTCGAGAGGTAGGAAATCTCTCCCAAATCCTAACTTCAAGACTCACAACAATAATCTTATGATTACCCTAACCCTAAAGATATTTGCTCTATATATACTAAATAATAATAATAATAATAATAAAGGATAAAATTTCCATTAGGCTAATAAAAAGAAAAATTGCCCATAGGCACCGCCATAATATTACTCCACTCCAAACAATACACATTGTCCCTCAAGGTGAAAAAAAACTGCTACTGGATCATGTTGTATGGCTCCCACATGACATCATCATCTAACAATCATTTCCATTTAATCAAAAGTCGTAGTGACCCTCACCGTCTCTAAATGTGGTTAATGCACATCCTTCGGTCACATCTAAATTCGATGACACCCGATTTCAAGTCAATCTTGGAGAATATCGCCTCTCCAACCAACTAATCCAGTAGCTTATTGACCACTGTAATCTCTGCCAACTCCGTATCGTGTCTCTTCAATGCTATTCCACTTGATCAAGGATCCCAATCTCGTGTCTTGAATCATCCTCATCATAGTCTTCAACATTACCAATGTCTTTCACCCCTCGGGATCATCATGAAACACCATCATCTTGTCTCCCTCTTCAATACACTGCAATGTCAAAATCAGTCTCTTATAAACTCATATGCTCTTCTCCATCAGTCCCGTTCCCATCATTACTTCTAAATCGTCTTTCACTTGGAAGGTTGTTGTCACAAAGGGTATCAACGTAGTTGGATGCAACCATAGTTCCCTGTTCCAAGCGGAAATTCTTCAAGGCGATCTTCTCCAACCACGAATTGTTTGCCGCCCCATTCTGCTTATTGCCACTGGTTCCAAATTTCCAGATGTTGTGCAATTTCCTCTCGTCGTCGTCGCTCGAATCTACTCCTGACTCCAACGTTCAATTTTGCATGCTTGAGTTCTGTCCAACCAATCAAATGTCACACTATTCCTTTCAAGTGCTGTCCATCGATCTTGCTCCTGGTCCCTTCACTCTATTATGCGGCTCCAGATGTGCCAAAAATAATGACGCTGCCCTGATGCCACACAATCCTTTAGATGACTGCCGCTCGAGTTCGTTTTCAATCCCTATGCCTGATCTCACAGCTGCAGAACTGCCTAAAACAACAACCCTTACCTGATGTCTCATGAATCATTCTAGTTGTTTCCTCCTGCATCCGCTTAAGATTCCATCGCTTGATCTGTTGTAGGCGGTGTCAGTATCACTTAAAACTCCATGATCTTCTTCATTATTTTTTCTATGGCCTCTACTTAAATTGCCTCCATGAATGAGAAATTCTTCTCCATTACTGAGAAACTTTCCTCTATTTTGAAATTGATGTGGCTCATCTTTTTCTCTAGCTTCTCTTCCAGAGCTTCTATTTTTGGTCACCATTATCCCCAAATGTTTTCTATCATAAAAGGTGAAAACACCCGTATGCTGAAATGTCGTAAATGGTTTTCCAGATAGTTTGAATCGCACTTTTACCACGAGATAGTAAGCCCCTCCATTGTTCTGAATCACGTTTATATGTTGAAGTGGCCTGTTATGGCTAGTCTAATTCCAGAACGCTAACTTCTCTCTCAACTGATTTTAACGCTCAAATTTCAAGAAATCATGTAAAGTTCGACAAATTTGAAAAATACCTCAAATTTTACATCGCTTAAATTCAATTGAAATATCTTTATAAAACTCTGCACGTTGAATCGATCATTTCCATATAGAACAGAACGGTTGAGAGAGATAAAATTTTGAATTTTTAAGTTAATTTAATTAAACCCTTAATTATATTTCCTAATCCCTCCCTTAAATACCGCATTACTGTAGATAACCGACCCTTATACCATTTTATAACCTTCGTTCGGTGGAATAAGGCTTTCGTGAGCATCACAATTTCCTCCCGTACCTGAATTCTTTCCCTTCTCTCCCGATTCTTCTTTTCCCCATTCGTTTCATGCGTGACAGAAGCAGAGCCCCAAGTCCCTTGCTAGAATGGAAGGGGCGCGTGCTAGCAAGCGATCTAAATGGCCACCTGCAAGCCGTAGAGTACGATCGAAGGTTCCTGGGCAATTTTTGTAAGCACAAATCTCTCTTTCACATCATTTGAGACTCATTTCCTTCTTCACCCATTCGTTTTGATATTTACCTCATTTTTCATGTTTTTCTCATTTCCGGTAGCCATCAAAGGTGTCCATTTAGTGTCAAAAGTGTCGTAGTTGATTTTGCGAGCTTTGAAACGTGTTTTAGCACGAAATCAATGAGAATTAACGTTTGAGGTGATAGGAACGAGAGAAAAGTGAAAATTGGCTGTTCCGGAAAGATGAATTTATGCCGAAAAGATTTGTTGAGGTAGTTATGACAAGTAAAGTACATTTTTGGGTTAATGCATGTTATGAGCCAAATTTTATGAAACCCTATGTTGTCTACTAGATCTAGGTTGTCTATACGAGACGACGAGCTAGAGACGAGCCTGTAGGCACTCGTCATAGGGCTTCTCCATTAAGTCAGGTAAAATAGTCATGCTAATTTAATATAAATAATTTTTTATAGGTTTTCATATGATTTCTGTTTTGACACAAATGTATTTAGAATTATCTACATATTGTGAATAGACACCTGCAATTAAAATGTATGAACGCAAGTTGATTTCTTTTACAATACATTTGATTCTATGCTACCTATGATACATTGCAAGTATTCATTTATGAGTCGTACATGTATATCAAATGTCCATGCATATATGTTACATGTATTTTGCTTTAAGAAATAACACGAGTAACATTACGTGTAGACTATGAGTGCTTGCAAGTATACTATGCAAGAATGTAGTAATCCCAGCTCCTGATATTTATACGGGGATGAAACTCTAGGAATCGTTGAGATTAGGCGGTGACAAAATAGTAGGGAACTGTAGGTATCAATGAGGCTATTGATAACTGCTATATTGTGGAAAGTTCAACATTTATCAATAGTTTAAATGACCTTTGGGGAGGGTGATGACCCATGATGAAAAACATGGAAATAGTTGAACTTTATACATTAAATTGAAATTACTATGATATGACCTCTATGAAATGTCATTGATATGATTATATACTATGAACATGCTTTTGATTATACTTATGATTTAGTGTTACGATTTGCATGGTATATTGCAGTCTTGATTTTTATACTGTCTGTTATTTTTTCATGATTTTTATACTGTCTGTTATTTTTTCATGTTCTCGCCATTCAAGTATGTTTTTACTTGTGTGTGTAGACATGTATAGTTTCTTATGAGTATGTACGTTTGATAACAAAGGAGAAAGCTCAAATCATCCCAAATTATAAAAGAAACATAAATATTGTTATTGAAATTTAAATCGATTATAATGACTTTTCAAAACATAAAATAAATGACAAGCAAACACAAAGACATAAGCCAACACCTCGAAAGTGTTCCCAAGGGCGGTTGAGGTTGGCCAGTGGATCCGAAGGCTTGGGACAACAATGTGAATGCGGGAGAGGGGTTGATCAGGGTTGGAAGGTGAACTGGAGGAGGGAGGTAGCAGGTTTAGGTGGCGGGAAGGTTTGTTGGACGGTTGAGAGGAAGGTTGGAATGTGGGTTGGCAAGCTGGGAAGGTGGGACAGCAGTGGGGAAGGCTCTTCAACACTTTTGGAGGGTGGATAGCGAGTTGGGAAGCGTTGTCAACAATGGGAAAGACCTGGACAACAAGGTAGATTGCTTGAAGTTGGTCGATTGAGTGCTGGGCGGAATTCTGGGCAGGCAGACAACAAGATTATTTGTTCAGGAAGGGTGGCTGAGCGTTGGAATGGAGTATGGGGTGCTACGGTTAGAGGGAGGACGATAGCTGACAGTTGTTGCAGAAGAGGTGCGGTGGCCTGCTGTAGGGCAAGGAAGCGGATGGACAACAATATGAAGGGAGGAAGGATAGATAAATATCTTGGCATGATCGAGCTACAGCCGGAGCACCAGTCAGACCTGTGGAGACGATCACTGCTTCAGATGAGGGACAACACGAGCTTTACCTTGACTTCAGATACAACCCTGGAAGGGAAAAATACCAAGTATAAAACCTAATTTCAAATATAAAAAAGAAGACCCCTAACTCAAAACACATTGTCCTTTATTTATAATGAGGTTATGACTTTATTTTAGACAATAGTTAAAATAAAAAAGAAAACTCAACTCAGGATTTTAGATTTAGGAAAGGGGAATAAAATATTTAGAAATTCTGATTTGAAAATTCAGTTAAGAAAAGTGATTATAATGAAAATTCAGATTTAGGAAAGAAGAATAAAGTATTCATAAATTCTGATTTGAAAATTCAATTTATGAAAGAGATTATAATGGAAATTCAGTTTAGGAAAGAGATTATAATGAAAATTCAGATTTTGGAAGGAGGAATAAAAATATTTAAAATTTTTGATTTGAAAAGACTCATATTAGGAAGTTTTTGAGAAGGAAAGAGGGGAAGGGGAGAGAAGAAGGAAAGAGGGGAGTGGAAACCCCCTTCCCTTTGAGGATCGGTTGGTCCTCCATGGCCCCCACGTTATTGTTGTTTCTTTTCCATGTATAAAATCATTTGTTAGCCCTGATTTTTTTGCTCTGAGCTCGTTGTTGCTCATTCTTTGTCGTTGGCTTTCAAGCAGGGGCAACTAGCACATGGGAGAGTAGCCAGGTATGTCTTTGTACATATGTTTTGGATGCATACTTTTATTATACTGGATTTAGCAATTTTGTATAGTTTTTATATTTTTGATGATATGATTTCCATGCTTCCAAGTTTGTATATGAATAAATTATGAAATTCAAGGTATTACGTTTGTTGCGACGATCTAGTTGGACTAATTCATCATCCACCGAGTCATGACTATACAAATCATGACGAGTGCTGGTGAGAGTTGGTTGACTAAATTGTTAACTTCTGTCGCACCATGATTGACCTTACTAAGGGGGTTAGTTGAGGTGTGACACTAATAGTAGCCAGAATTGAGGAATGACTGAAATTAGAGGTGAAGATTCAAATGTTCATCGCAGGTAGGGGGATTTGTTGTAGGGCTTTGAGGAAGGTGTCGTCAAGGATCAAAGAAGGTGTCCTAGATTGAATCAAAGAAAATTGAATCATGACTGTTTCGATAGAGTGCAGTCACTTTGTATGCCGTAATCACGTTATTGTTTCACATCTATTGTATCGCATGAGGCACACCACTCCCACTCCCACTCCCAACTAGCTCGATCATGACAGTATCATCACGAGCACGCTGCGATCCTGTCGTCGGGGTCTTGGCTTGAATCGTGTTGTTTTGCGATGCGCGATCTTGCCGTTGGCATCCAAGCTAGCTTGAATAACGACTGTTTTGTCACGAGGCACGCTGAGATCCCATCGTCGCTTCTTGCTAGTTTGATCGTGATTGTATCACGATATCCAATACTCTGTAAGTGACGATCCTATCCATTTTCAGAATCAAATGCTTTGATACCATTTGATATAATTTGAGAAAATTTTTTCCATAGAAATTAGGGTAAATAGATATTCTATTGCAATAACATCAAATACTCCGGATGAATACATAGATAAGCATCTACAATTCGAGAGTGGGGCGATCTCTCCCAATTCCTGCAATTCGAGAGGTAGGAAATTTCTCTCAAACCCTAACCCTAAGATACAAGATCCAATCTCATGCATGCTCCTAACCCTAAATATAGTAGCTCTATTTATACTAAATGATAATAATAATATAAGATAAAACCTTAGGCTAATAAAAGACAAAATTGCCCTTAAGTATCATCATAAAACATTCTTATTTTTGATTTGCTCAAATCTCAACATAGCATGGCTAGCTGATAACCATAAACTTAAATAGTCTGCTTGAATGAAATTCTATAGTAACTCAAAGTTTTGGTTTATTCTTCAAGTTCAAGAAAAATTTCGTTATCGTATTGACATCTCTGAAGTCAACAAGACTGTCTAGTATATGATTTATGAATTTCTTTTCTTATTTTATAAGTCAACAGATTGGTGTACGTCTCTCTTATTCTGCTTTTGAGACGAGCATTCTACTTCTGTTGTAGACTTTTTTTCTTTGATTTTTTATTTTATTGCATTTTTCTACTTTGCTCTTGTTTTTTTCTGATGGCAGGATAAGATAGTTGATTTTGATTTGTTACTTTTTCCTTTTTGTTGTTATTTATTTATTTATGTAATATCAAGATCATATCATTGATTATCCGCTCATTCAGAAACCTTGCATCCAATTTGGGTGAAATTCCTTTCTCTTTTACTGGTAACAAAAGCCAAGGCCAATTCCTGGAAGTTAATACAACAACAACAACAACATGCCATTCTCCCACTAAGCTTACAGTAAAATTTATCTCATGAGTTCAGCAATAGTTACTATTGTAGCATAATTGAGCTTATCATGTTTTACTTTTATCTCATTTAGTCAGCAGTTCGTGATCTCAAGAGACAGCTGCAACCTCCATCCATGCAGGTATAAATTTATAAATATTTTTGTTTCAGTTTGTATTTCCAATTTTATTAGCTGGCATATTTCCAAATAGAGAAACACAACTCCCGCATAATTTTGTTTTATTTTAACTGACGTCCATGTCTTGTGATTTTTTTTTTACCTGATAATCCTCGGTCTGAATGAAACACGTACATATTCCTTTGCTGACATATACTATAAAACTTCATTGAAGAAACCCTACACTTTACAAATTGATTCTTTAGTGTTGAAAATTCGCACCACCAAACTCCAAGAGATAATTCCAAAGAACTCTTGCAGCTGAACTTCTCTTGATCACCAAGACTACCAAGAACCTACAATGCTTTAAAGATTTGAACAACCTTTCAGTTCTTGAAGTTGAAGGACTGGATTGTCCAAGAACACCTTCAGCTTTAAGGAATTGTAGAAGACACCTACTGCTAAGGAGAGGGAATACCGAAGATCACTTCCTGTAGGCCGAGTATCTCTCCAGCTTGCCTTCTGGACTGTTCTTGGAGATAGCTGAACACCATGGATTACCTAAGAACCTGCTTGCAGTCAGCGGGTTGACGAAAGAGCACCTGCTGCCTCCTGTAGCCGAAGAACACCTGCTGTCCCAAGAGAAGAATGTTGATATTTGCCGCAATCTTTCTGGGTCATCCGAAAGCCTGAAGTGCTGCACTCCTCGCTACCCCCTTGCTGTCAAAATACCAGGACAACTTCCCGTTCTTTTACAGCCTAAGATACTTCTATTTGGACAGCCCAAAGGCACCAGCTGTTGCTAGACAACCAAAAGGAATGGAAAAACCTGGGCTGCCGTGTAACAAGCTTCTATAGCCAAGAAGTGGAAAAACGCAGCAAGCAAGACGGGAAAAAATAGGAAAAACAATTGCAACACAAGAACACAAGAAATTACGTGGTTCGGTCCATAGACCTACATCCATGGGAGGGAATCGCAAACAAATACACTAAAACAAAGAAGAATTACAGGCTTTTTACATCAAGGAATGAACACTCCTCTAGATCTCTCCCTCTCGAAATTGCCTCGATACAAGATCTAAAACTTCTCCCTCAATTCTTGAAGCCTCTTCCCTTCTTCTTTTTCTTGGACTGATTTCCTTCTCATTCTTGGTCTGTTGTGAAACTTGCCCAACCAAACACCTGAAAAAATTACGAAAGAACTTCTGCAAATTGTGTTAGATGGAAACAACTGTCAGCCGAACTTCTCTTGATCACCAAGAACAGCTCCTTGTGCTGTAGTCGAATGGATCACCGAAGAGCTCCTTGCTGGACAGCTGAAGGAATGGAAGAACAGTGCTTCGGTCTTCGAAGAAGAGAATCCCGAATGCTGCCGTCTTCCTCACTTTTCGAACTCATTGCCGAAGAATTTGCCGCAAGGCAAGGATTGTAATTGCCGAAGACACCTGCAGTTAATGCGTTCCTGCAGGCAGAACTGTCGAACCCTTTCATAGGCGGAACAAGAACCTCTTCTTCCTGCGAACTCCTTGTTGTTGTAGCTTGAGATGTATGTACCGAACTCTAGCTACAGTGCCGAATATTAGGAGTGCCGAATACCTCTCTTTCTTTAGTCAAATTCCTTCTGCCTGAATAACCGAAGGAATGGAAGATCTGGTTTTCGTGTAACGGCTTCTGTATCCAATATGTGAAAACACAACAAGCAGAACAAAGGAAAAACGGAAACGAAAAAAATTGCAAGAAACGAAATGCAAGATCAGAAACACAAGAACACAACCAATTACGTGGTTCGGTCCTTAAACCTACATCTACGGGAGGGAATCGCCAACAAATACACTAAGACAAAGAAAAATTACAGGCTTTTTACATCAAGGAATGAACACTCTAGATCTCTCCCTCTCGAAACTACTTCGATATAAGATCTAAAACTCCTCCATCAATTCTTGAAGCCTCTTCCACTCTTCTTCTTCTTGGATTGATTTCCTTCCCCTTCTTGGTCTTCTTTTGATCTTCCTCCTTGTAGTGACCTCTCTCCTCTACAAGCCTATCTTCTTCTCTTGTAGTAGACTTCTCCCATTAATTTCCTACAAGCCTTCCTCATCTATTTATAGATGAGACCCCCCAAGTAGACCATAGAAGTTCACAAGGAAATCACAAGTATGTCATTGCCTTAGTTAACCAATTGAGAGTCATATATAACAATTCTCCTCCTTAACTCTCAATTACGACGCTTCATATAGAGATTCCCTCCACCTTGCCCTGAGGGGCCCTTAGCCCTTGGTTGAGTCTGCTAAGTCTAGACAGTTCCTGAACTTAGCAATCACAGTTCTTCCGAGTAGAGAATATTGTCCCTTTTTTCTTACTCCTTTCACGACAATACAAGAACCTTTAGTTACTCTGATATGATCATTTTACGCCTTAAAAGAGTATCCGCTTGTCTCCAACATACCTAAAGAAATCAGATTTCTTTTGAGCTCCGGTACGTACTTGACATGTTGCAATATTCTTTCAGTTCCATCGAACATCTTTATTCTGATTGTTCCACTGCTGACCACCCTGCAATCCTTGTAATCTCTAAGTAGTACAGACCCACTATTTGACTGTTGCAGTGTCTCGAACCAGTCTTTATAAGGACACATGTGGAAAGAGCACCCCGAGTCCAGGATCCACTCCTTGCTGGATTCTGATTCGGTGATCAGCAGGGTTTCAGCTGAATCATAGTCGTCCGAGGCTATGCTTCTCCAGGATCTTTAGGATTTTCTTGTTATTTGTTCTTCCTATCATGACAGTTCCTCTTGAAGTGATCTTCCTTGTGACAATGATAGCACTCGAAAGATCTTTTTGATGACTGATTTATGCTCTCCTTTCTTGATCTCGATCTGCTCTGACTGTTTTCTTGAATCTTTCTTGTCCGATCTTTCTCTAACAGTTAGGCTTTCTTCGCTGATTTCTTTATCCATCTCATATTTTCTTTGGAGTTCTTTGACTCTAATCAGCGCTTGAACCTCTTCCAGAGAAATTGTTTGCACCATTCCATAGAGCATCGCATCTTTGAAATGCTCGTAGCTTTTAGGAATGGAGTTCAACAACAGTAGTGCCCTGTCCTCGTCATCCATTTTGACATCGATGTTTTCAAGATCATTCATGATCTTATTGAACTCATCAATCTGCTCTGAAAATGATTTGTCTTCGTGCATCTTGAAGGGGTATAGGCGTTGCTTCAAGAAGAGCATGTTAGCCAGAGATTTCGTCAAATAGAGTAGTTCGAGTTTGGCCCAGAGCGCTTGAGCCGCTGTCTCTCTCGAAACTTCCCTCATAAATTTATCGCCAAGGCTCAAGCTTATCAAACTATGAGCCATGTCCAGAATCCTGTTCTTTTCTTTCTCGGTCATGTCGGCCGACAATGCCGCCGGGTCTTGCAAGGCTTCTACAACGCCTTGCTGCACCAAGAGAGCTTTCATCTTCACTCTCTACAGGCCGAAGTCGTTTTTCCCGGTGAATTTCTCGATGTCAAACTTGGCGGTTGCCATTATCGTGGTTGAAATTCCCACAGACGGTGCCAATTGTTGTGAAACTCACCCTACCAAACACCTGAAAAAATTACGAAAGAACTGCAAATTGAGTTAGATGGAAAAAACTGTCAGGCGAACTTCTCTTGATCACCAAGAACAGCTCCTTGTGCTGTAGTCGAATGGATCACCGAAGAGCTCCTTGCGGGACAGCTGAAGGAATGGAAGAAAAGTGCTTCGGTCTTCGAAGAAGAGAATCCCGAATGCCGTCGTTTCCCTCACTCTTCGAACTCCCTGTCAAAGACCTTGCCGCAAGTCAAGGATTGGAATTGCCGAAGACACCTGCAGTTAATGGGTTCCTGCAGGCATAACTGTCGAACCCTTTCCTAATCGGAACAAGAACCTCTTCTTCCTGCGAACTCCTTGTTGCTATAGCTTGAGATGTCTGCACCGAACTCTAGCCACAATGCTGACTATTAGGAGTGCCGAATACCTCTCTTTCTATAGTCAAATTCTTTCTGCCTGAATAACTGAAGGAATGAAAGATTTGTTTCCCGTGTAACGACTTCTGTATCCAATATGTGAAAACGCAGCAAGTAGAATAAGGGAAAAACAGAAAGGGAAATAAATGCAAGAACACAAGCACAAGAACACAACCAATTACATGGTTCGGTCCTTAGACTTACATCCATGGGAGAGTATCACCAACAAATACACTAAGACAGAGAAGAATTACAGGCTTTTTACAGCAAGAAATGAACACTCCTCTAGATCTCCCTCTCGAAACTACCTCGATACAAGATCTAAAACTCCTCCCTCAATTCTTTAAGTCTCTTCCCTTCTTTTTCTTGGACTGATTTCCTTCCCCTTCTTGGTCTTCTTGGTCTTCTTGGTCTTCTTTCTATCTTCCTCCTTGTAGTGACCTCTCTCATCTACAATCTTATCTTCTTCTCTTGTAGTAGACACCTCCCTTTAATTTCCTACAAGCCTCCCTCATCTATTTATAGATGAGACCCCCCCCCAATTAGACCATAGAAGCTCACAAGAAAATCACAAGTATGCCATTGCCTTAGTTAACCAATTGAGAGTCATATATAACAATTCTCCCCCTTGACTCTCAATTAAGACACTTCATAATAGATATTCCCTCCACCTTGCCCGAGGGCCCCTTAGCCCTTGGTTGAGTCTGCTAAGTCCAGACAGTTCCTGAACTTAGCAATTACAGTTCTTCCTGCCCAACTCCCTTGATACTCTTGCTGCAGTTCCCTTTTGCGGGTTAACTAATTTTTAAACCAACTCCCCGTCCTTTCTTTTTGTTCAATGTATGTTTGTAATGGTGGTGATGATGATGATGATGATGATGATGATTTGCAAGCATTGCTAGAGGAGCGTGATTGACCAATGAAAGAGAGAGTACCGTGAAGTGGACACAGAATTCGTAATGAGATACGGGTCAGAGAAGCTATTGATAAGTTTCTTAAATTATGATATTAATAAAAAACATCGACTGAATTATCAATGGAGGCATTGCTAGAGGAGCGTGATTGATCAATGAAAGAGAGAGTACCGTGAAGTGGACACAGAATTCGTAATGAGATACGGGTCAGAGAAGCTATTGATAAGTTTCTTAAATTATGATATTAATAAAAAACATCGACTGAATTATCAATGGAGAGTGTCCATGAAGAGCATTGATAGCGTCAACAAAAAGGTTGATTCAGTAAGAATAAAAATCATAGATCACATTCCCATAGAAGATAGTTAGATTATAAAGGTGAACAAAGGTTGTGAGAAATAATTAAATAAAGGAGGCCAAGTGCCTTAATAGTTGATGATGGAAATCAATTGTAGGCAGCGTCTGGGGAGATGAGAGGTGTGACAACATGAGAAATAGTTGCACCTTATTTTTTTTTTGAAGTTGGTGTTGACACCACGATAGTGAATCAAGTTCTAGTTTGAGCTCAATTTTGTGCATTTATGATGGCTTATAAGCTAGTTTATTTATTATTAAAGGATGAAAGTCATTCCTTTCGAGGAGTGAGTAATGAAATCATGAAAAAGATTTAGAAAGTAGAGTTTAAGCAATAAGAAATAAATTAGAATATTGATGAGGATTACGTTTTTTGTTTCTTAAAACTCTATATTTAATCTCATAATTTTTTTAATTGCATTTTCTATTAATATTGTTAAACGAGTTGGCTCATAATTTGATGAGTTGAGGCAGAGTTGGTTTAAGCTTGCCTTGTTATCTTAAGCTAGTTTTGCTTACGATATTTATTGTGTTCGGCTTATCCCAATTACACACCTAAGTATAGGAAAGGCTGATGATTAGAGAAAATTTGGAGGGACCTATTTGTTTTGATGCCATTTTAGAAGGGAGAAAGTATTACGAAGGACTGCATTTTTATTGAATTATCATCTTAATAGAAGCATATATGTGCTTATATAAGGTCATGATAAATAAAATATAATAAATTAGAATATTCTTATTAATTATGAAATTTAGTAAAGGCAATAGTGTAGATTTTACTAGAAATATTTATCACTTATTATAATTTAATGTAGTTAACTTTTAGTATGCACTGTCATTTGTTTTTTATACTTTTAAGGAGAAATGGCATTGGGAGAATGTTTTAGCGGTGACATTTTTATTATGAACACTAAATCTATTCTGCCTTTTGGGGTTTGGGCTAGGTGCCATCATATGATTTTCTATTATTTTTAGTTTGCATACAATAAATGAGCAAAATGTTCATATTGAAAGGACTTTGTAGGCTGAATCTATATCTTCTAGCAAGTCATACTACACCCTACTTCGACATGGAGATGTATGAAGATGCATATAAATTACTGAAGTTTTATTGATTTTTTACTTCCAAATAGTCTCATTTTAGTGCTACTTCCATTAGATTGTTCATGGAAGACTAATGCTGGATTTATCATCATATTGGGAGGATAGAACATATCTAGTTTAAGTTGTGGTCTTTTTTCTACTTTTATATTAGCACCCTGTCTCTTTGGTAATCATTTTGTTTCTTTATTCTGAACAGACAAGAAGATTGTTGCTTGATCCGGCTATACACGAGGAATTTATGCGCTTAAAGGTGCATGCCAACTGATACGACTACATTCTGATTTCGTTTCTTCAAAGAGTGGAAGTTCATTTTATTCTTATGAAATATTTTCATAAAACTATTTCAACATCTTTTCTTACCTTATGCTTCTCGGTCTACCACCCATTTGGGATGCTTTTGTTCTTTTTAACTATGTATCATTGATTTTTTTTTGTCAACTTTATTTTATTAAACATCTATTGAAGATTAGAGAGAAGGAACATTGCATTGGTTTACTTTATAATTTGCGCTTCTTTGTTGGACAGAATTTGGTTGAAGAGAAAGAAAAAAAAGTAAAAGAGTTGCAAGATAATCTTGCTGCTGTTAATTTTACTGCAAATAGTCGGTTGGGTAAGATGTTAATGGCTAAATGCAGAACTCTGCAGCAAGAAAATGAGGAGATTGGTGCAGTAGCTTCTGAGGGAAAGGTAAATGATGCATTCTGGAGTGCTAAAGAATATAATAGATTGAAGCTTGCAAATTTCCAGTTGTCCACTTAATTACCGGGCCGTTTTTTTATTTTTTTGTTTTTATTTTTGTTTTGTTTATATGTTTTATTTTGAAACAAAACATATTTGACGGATTTGATTAAGATTAGGGTTGTTTTTAAAAACACTCAAGCCAGCTTGAAGTTATATTGAGTGTCTGAAAAACATATTAATTTTTTTTAGAAGTAAAAATAAAAATATATAAATACAAACCAAATAATGATATTTTAAAAACCAAAAAAAAAAAAAAAAGAAGATCCCAAACAAATTTTACATGTTTTTCTATCAGGTGCTAGCCTCTATCTGCTTCTTATGTCAAGCAAATGACCCATTCTTATTGTTTTATTGAATTTTTGGGCAGTCATGCCCATCTTTTTATTCTCTTTCCTATAATTGTTACACAAGCGGTGTTTTTGTTTGGTATGTCCTTGTATCTGAGGTTTGAGACGGAATGATTAAATTGTTCTGAAACAAAACATATTTGACGGATTTGATTAAGATTAGGGTTGTTTTTAAAATATCTCTAGCCAGATATAAGTTATATTGAGTGTCTGAAAAACATATTAATTTTTTTTAGAAGTAAAAATAAAAATATATAAATACAAACCAAATAATGATATTTTAAAAACAAAAAAAAAAAAAAAAAGAAGATCCCAAACAAATTTTACATGTTTTTCTATCAGGTGCTAGCCTCTATCTGCTTCTTATGTCAAGCAAATGACCCATTCTTATTGTTTTATTGAATTTTTGGGCAGTCATGCCCATCTTTTTATTCTCTTTCCTATAATTGTTACACAAGCGGTGTTTTTGTTTGGTATGTCCTTGTATCTGAGGTTTGAGACGGAATGATTAAATTGTTCATAAGATGGTTATTACTTAGCATTCTTTTGATGAGTTGTGCATTTTAGTATTAAGCATAGCCATCATGCCCAAGTTGGAACTTTTTTCATCGACATCTATAATGTTAAACACATGCATTATGAAGTTCAAATTGTTCATTAGCTTTACCTAATTGTTTGGTATATAAGAGGTTTCTTTTGCTAGATATTGCTTTGCCATTGTTTAGAAGGAGAGAAGAGGGCTTTACTGTTTATGTGGAACTAGTTTGTGATATTCTTCATCACCTAGCTATGAGGTGAAGAAACAGCAGCTTGAATGTGAGAATTTTCCTAGTTTCTTCGTGCTTACTGTTATTTTTAATTTTCAGATTCATGAAATGGGGATGAAAATTGCTGTGCTGAAAACCCAAAATGCAGAGCTAAAAAATCAATTTGAGGGTGAGTTGCACATTTTGTAGTTTCCATTTTGCTTCTCTCAGCTATTTCTTTAGTATCTGATTGTTGGAAAAAAAGAATTAACGTTAAAGAAGCAAGAAATAAGGTATTTGGTACATGTATTAATGGCTTTGATATATTTGCCGTCCTGTTGAGAAAATGTCAACGAAAGATTGTCTATTATTAGAAACGAGGTTATTCTATTTTTAAGCTAGAAGAATATGCTATACATTCTATGGCTTTCCAGTATTTTTTTGATGCCTTCTATTTTTAATTTTGTTTTTGTTTTTTCATTATAGCAATTGGTTTTTTTATCCTCAGAATCATATGAATGGTATCCATGTTTTAAGTTTATTTTATTTTTAAGCACGGTTTTTAGGATATATTGCTATACCATGGTAAGGATGTTTTCTATTATTTTTGAATTCACGCTATAAAATAGATGTGAAGGCACACTTTATTTTTTGTCTCTTCTTGAACAAACACATTCGTATTTATGTTTTTGAATATTTCAGCTATTCTTTGACTTTTTATGGTGGAAAATGAAGATTATGAAACTTTAAAAAGACTTGATGGGCACATTGAATTGAATCGCCAGATTATTTTACTTTTATACAAATGGCTACAATCAATGGTCCCTAAAAAAAAATTCTGTATCAAGCTTGTTACCGATGATATATCGATTAACAGCAAATGAGTCTGTTGATCGAAATACGAGCGTCATTACAACTTTGGGTAAACATGCTTTGTGGTAGGATAAGCTGGTGGGCTTTTTTTTGGTTAAAACTTAACAAAGTTTTTTGCCAAATTTTTTTATAATGTGCCTAAATAAAGCTGCTTCTAGACAGGATAATAAACATTCTGGCTCCATAAAGTTCCTTTTTTAATGTTCTGACTGAATAAGAAAAAATCATAAGCCAAGGCCAAATGATGCCGAATGTCAGAAGAGATTCCATATTTCTTAATCATGTTAGTTTATTCGTATTAAAGTGTTCAGTTATGTAATTCATGTGTCAAAACTAGAAGGTTATGAAATGTTGTAGTCTGATGCAAAAAATGAAATATCATCTTTTAATCCAACCATAAAAGAAAATTTGAAGTTATCATTACTTCCAGTTGAGAATTTCTTTGTGTGCACCATATATTCCTTCTCATCATAATGGAGTCATGTATAATTCTAAAGAGCATTTTGAGGATGTGAATAATGTAAGCATTCAAAGCAAAGGAAAGTTGAATTACTAAGTCGGTGCTTTATATGGGAGAAGGATGAAGCTCTGCTCAATATATGTTAGTGAGGGATGAAAGAAAGGAGACTGGGTGAAGTTGAGAGTAAGGTTGAGGTGGAGAGGGAGCTAATGGAGGGAAGGAGAGAACTCCCTGATAGAAAGACAAGAGAGGGATCTACGGTTGATTACGGGGTAGTTTGGGGTTGGGGCAGATAGAGACCGATATATTGGGTTATAGATGGGAGGATGGAAGGCAGTGTGGCCTACCGCATGAGTTTTATTTGAGTCTGGGGCTTTGATAGTGTGTGGGATTAGAAAACGAAGTCAGTGGCAAAAAGAGATGTATGGTTGCATTGGATGCAGTATTCACTTTATTCCATGAAATAAGCAATTTACACTCTCTTAACAAGGGTAGTTAGGACCAAGTTTTCATTAAAGGGGCTAAGGGAAATAGAGATTGAGGGTCCGCACCGTAGTTTTGTCTGTTTGGGTAAACTGCGTTTTGACAGTTTTTTCAAAAAGCTGCCGCTGACCACTCCTAGTTATGTGCGGTGGTAGCTTTTTGGTTGCAGTTTGACTTTAAAAAAAAATTGTAATAGCCACCACTGTTTTTTGAGCATCAGATTATTATTCAACAGCTTTACAAATGTTTTTTAATGAGCTCCAGCTGCCCCAAATCAGATTAATACATCAAGTACATGTGTGAATGCAATGTTCTTTTGAATAATGTTCTTTAAAAATCTGTGATTTTTTTTTTTCAATTTTTACCACAGATTATAAAACTGTTGTAAATGTTAGTTTGCATTTTACAATACACATAGCTTTTATATTGGTTTTTGTGGCATGCTTGTTTTTTTTTGTTAATTTTATGTCCTTTTTTGACCTGTTTGGAGCGTGTAGTGTACCCCCAACAGCCATAACTTTAGTAGATTTTTTTTTTTTGGTTACATACATATATTTAATGTGCTAATATTTTTGTTATAATTTTGCAAGCAGCACTATATAAGCACACAGAAGTACTTGCAACTGATCTTGACACGTCAAATGAAGCGGTAATTCTTAATTAAGTATTTAGTTCCTTTCCTTCGTTATTTAAATGTTAGGATGGTAATGACAATTCTTGCAAATTGCTACTTCCCGAGCAATTATTTTCAAATTTCATTTTTTCTTTATTTTTTAACATTTCAATCCCTGGAACATGTTCACT
The DNA here is from genome assembly GCA_003013225.1 of Phalaenopsis aphrodite. Classification (NCBI taxonomy): domain Eukaryota; kingdom Viridiplantae; phylum Streptophyta; class Magnoliopsida; order Asparagales; family Orchidaceae; genus Phalaenopsis; species Phalaenopsis aphrodite. The sequence goes on along the minus strand of NEWO01000136.1, from coordinate 430,514 downwards.
TTATTAGAAATGTAATTGTTAGAAGGCATGTAGTAAGATATATCTCTAAAGTTTGTTTTGATTAATTTTACTAGTTTGGTAATTCCTTCATGAATTTTAATCACTGTAATCCCTTTTGCTGTTTAATCTTGTGTCATTATGCTAGATAGATGCTAGTAAGAAGAAATTTAGTCATCCTTTGCTTTTTTTTTTTTGCCAATCATAGCATTTTAAAGGTGTCAAAACTTCTAAAATGTCTAAATGCCTTTGCATGGGCTTTGATGGAACCAAAATAATATCTAGAATCAGCAATGGCACACAGCTTCTCACCATAAAAAATTCAGTGCAATTATCAAGATTAAAGTAGAGAACGCATGATTAGTTTTGAAAATCTGGACACAGTGAACTTGTGAACTTACCCCGAGTTACTATGGGGTTTTTTGGCTGGCGGATCGGATTTACATTAATAAGATTTATCAAATTCGGATTTTTGGCGAGCTCGTGCGGGAGCAAAGGTCGCGAGCAACGACACGATAAATCCATTAAATCCTCCTCTCCATTGGATTTATGAAATTCGGATTTGTAGACGGAACGGCTGTGCGAAAGATGGGACTGCTGTGGAGCAATGACATGGTAAATCCATTAAATCCGCCTCTATGTGGGATTTACAAAATTCGGATTTGCTGATAGAACGGCTTTGGAGCAACGGCATGGTAAATCCATTAAATCCGCCTCTCTGTAGGATTTATGAAATCCGGATTTACAGACGGAATGGCTGTGCAGAAGAAGGGATGGCTGTGGAGAAGACGGAACGTGAGGTGCCGGAAATCTGGAATTCATTTTTGATTTTTTGTTTGTGTTTGGCTGGATTTAAGGTAAACCCATGGCCAAATCCTGTTATAAATGGGCTACCAAACACCCCCTAAGTACAACCACTTGTTTGGATGTTATTGAATATCTTATGTTATGATGATGCAATATGATGACCTGTGTGTATGATATTTAGTTTTCGTATATTCTACATTGTAAGACACTTAGATTTGAATTTTTATTGAATTGCAGTTGGGGTTATTACAAGAGAAGCTGGAAGAGAAGAATATACTGTTGAAGAAGCTCATTGCCCAAAATGAACCAAAAGATGAGACAAACGACCCTCCTGCTAGCGAAGAAAAATCCGACCATGAAACGGAAATAGTGGTCGAGACTTGAAATTGCTAAAACTTTTATTGTTTTCAGTGTGTTTTTTTATCACTATAAATTCCTTATTTATTTGGATTAAATTTTTCACCACTTTGCCAGTTTCCCAGTCAGTGGCAGCTCACTGACTCGTTCCCAAATATGGTGCCTAATGTAAAATGAGTCTTGGTCCAATCAGTGAAAAACACTGTTTATCTCTAAGGTCTAATGTCATATATAATTTATTTAATGAATGTAATACATTGTCTTGTCAGCTCTAACCAATGATTGCCAGTGCCACTGGATAGATAAGTAGAAGGGAAATTTACTTATGTAGCACTCAAATTTTATGTATTTACATATCTCACATCTAATCATGTTTATATACATAGAACTTTAGTTGCTTTAAATTTATGTCAAAAGATTTATATCCATTTAGAAATGGATGGTAGTGTTATTCTTAGATGTGATTTTTGAAGATTCAAGTGCTTGTAACTATGAGCATTTTGGTGTGAGATGTGTAAATACGTAAGAATTGTGTGCTGTGTGTATTAATGCCTTTCTTAACACAAGTCTTAGATGGTTTGGTCACATTAAACGTCGACCATCCGATGATCCGATTAGGAGAATAGATGTTTTGGATTCGACTTGTGTTAAGAAAGACAGAGGTAGACCTAGGAAAACTTGGGCTTATTGTATTAAAAATGATCTTAATTTACTAGAACTAAATGAAAATATGACACTAAATAGGACACAATGGAGAAAAATGATTCATGTAGCGGATCCCACGTATTGGGATTAAGGCTTTAATGTTGTTGTTGTTGTTGTGTATTAATGCCCCTATTTATATAAAAAAATTAAAGATTTTATTTTATATCAAAATATAAATAAAATTAGGTTAAATAAAATACTAAAATGAACATAAATGACCCATGGAAATGGACTATTCATTTTAAAGATATAAATGAGTTGGGTTTAGTTTATGTCGGTCTCCATTTGAGTTTGAGTGGTTAATTAATTGTGCTAGAGCTTGAGCTTTAGTTTTATTGTACGACTTTGAGTTGGCTTGATTAATATAAATAAAAAAAAAAATAAATATTTATTAATTAGTGTTATGATAAAATTACATAATTAGGAGATAAATAATAAAAAATCATTTGATATTAAATATTTATATGCAAGTATAAATATATATGTTTATATAATAATTAATATGACAATAGAATACAAGTGATTTAATGAAGTTTGAACATGTTGATAGTTAACTAATGTAATTAATAAGTTCATAGTTAATTATATATCTTATTAAATGTTAAATTAACCATATAAATAAATTAATTCACACATGTAATTTTGAAAAGTTAGAAACATATATATATTTCTCCTCCTTTGGCAACATTAAAACAAATTTAAAAGATATAAAAATAGAATTAAAATTTATACCAATAATAATCATTTATTTGAAAGGAGCTGTATGTTCAAGTCAAATTTAAAATTATGAATATATAAACTTCTTAAGTCAATTGGTCCTAAAATCTATGAACTAATCTTGGTTATGATTAGTGGATATACATAAGGTGTACTCTTTAAAATATGATTATTATAAAAGTTCAAAAGAGTTTATAATTTGATTCAGTCATAATTAAAATAAGACTAAAAATTCATTTTAGCATAAAATTATGGAAACATAAATAATGAGTAATGTTTCTACTAAAAGAAACTAAAAGTCTAAAATTTTTAAAAATTATATTTTAGAAAAAGCAATTCATTTATTAGATAGAAAATTGAACTCATGTAGAACAGTTAGGCACGAATGAAACTTAACTAATCTAAGGACAAAATATAGGAAAATAAAAAGATTTAAACAAAAATATAAATTGTGTTATCTTAGGCTTTTCCTTCAACACATAGATTTCAATACATACTTTTAAGTAATCCAATGTTGCTTTTCAAAACATTAGTTATTAACTTGCATGTATCAATCCATCATGAAGAAAAACTTGAAACAAAAAAAAAACTCATTCCTTATATAATGGTATCCAAGCAAGCTTTGATCCACTAACATGATTGGCAATTAAAAATTTTGAATGTAAAAGTGAATGACAGTATAAACTAGTGTTTTAGGAAGTCAAATGTTCTTAGATGGTACATTGAATTGCATGGATGTCTTAAATGAGTAGACATATAAAACATGAAATTTGTTGACTATAATAAGAACAAGTAATATTGGCAAAGCATGTATGAATAAATTTTAAAATGTACTTTAGTTTTAAATAATAAACTAACACACTTATGAGATTTACATGTATTCAAAGCATGTGAGCAACATGAAGACTTATAAGAGTAAGAGTAATTTGAATGCGAGTCTTGCGAAGAACTAGTAGAGGTAGATGATTACAATTTTTTATTTAATTTAATTCTAATAAAAGAATTTGAACTATCTAAAAATTTTAAATTAGTGTATTATTATGCACAATTTGATTTTTAATCAAATGATTTTGTAAGATTTTATTTTCATCTTTTGAATGTTTGATGTAGAAGTTGTTAAAAAACTTAAATCATTTAGTTTGCTATTCAAATTAGATACTTCACTTTCAAACAAATAAATTATGCATGATACTTTTTAGCAGCGAATAAAAGTGTCATATTTTCTTCATAAAAAAATTAATATATTTATTAAAATTTTCACTTTTTTTATTGGAAACATATTTGTGTTTTAATTTATTATTTACATCCATTAGTCATTTTACTTAAGCTCATCCTTTATGTCAGATTGAGATGGGGTGCTTTGAGTGGATGATTTATGGTATACAACTGCGGTCTCCTTCTCTTCTACTTTTGTTAGTGTTATTAGGTTTATTTGAATTTTGGCATGATTCTCCTTACCTTTGGCTTTTTAATTTCTTTTTTTTTTCTTAGAAGACAAAAATTTGAACATATTTATTTAAATTTCTTACATTATCAACAAGAATAATTTCTTTTTGTATGGAATTCTTATCACTTTTCTTACAACCACAACTATATAAACATATGAGATCATCATGTA
>NEWO01000136.1:387106-408596 GCA_003013225.1 Phalaenopsis aphrodite | reverse complement strand
ACAAGAAAACACAGATCGTTTACGTGGTTCGATCCAACTGGATCTACGTCCATGAGAGGGAATCAAATAGTTCACTAAGACAAAAGAAATGAAGAATACATAGTTTATACATAGAGATGAGCCCTCATCTTCCTTCTATGGCCTCCCTCTCAAGCGGCACCTTGATACAAGGTCTCAAGATGCTCTCCTACTCTCTAATTCTCTAGCTATTCTCTCCTCCTTTGTGGTAGCTTAAGATCTCTTCCCTTGCTCTCCTAAGCCTCACACCCTCTCTATTTATAGAAGCAAGAGAGTGGTAGGTGGGAGGTAGGTGAGCGGTAGGTGACATGTGGTAGGTGAGCAGTACCACATTACAAAAGTCTCATTTACCTTAGTTCAATAATTGGAGGTCAAAATAACACAGATATTTTTATTTTTTGCTTGCTTGTTATTTCTTCGTGGAATTTTTCTAAAAGGACATTATACATTTGATTCTAATTGGAAGACATGAATACTTTTTTCTACCACCTCATACACATTCCTATCAATTTGTTTTAGTCTACGCACAAGATAGTAAGAATCAATGGATAAAACATTACAACAAATTTCATAATTATATTTACTAATGAAAAACTAACAAACATATGATATAACTAGGAATTTCCCAATCTTTTTGAACCAAGACATTTTGTATTTCATTTTATTCTTTTGAGTTTATTTTCTCAATTATCTCTTCAGCAACAATATATTCATAAATGCCAAAATCTATCAAAACCATACATTCCTTATAGTAAATGGTAACCCAGTATCCCTGATCTTGAATCTTTGGACCCCCCTGACAATGACAATAGTATTACCCCAACATCTCAATCACAATATTTTTTTGGAATTTATCCGTCTTTATCACTTTTGATGCCATAAATTATGTCATCTTGCTCTTTTTGATTAATTTGCCTCTCCGTTATTCTAAAAAAAACAAGATTACAATTTTTTTTGTGAATGAGAACAAACATTAGATTATCCTTAGTTGTTTAAACTCTTTCGAAACCTCTTTTGCATAAAGCTTAGATAGCTTTAGAGAATGTGTAACCAGTTTCTTCACTATTGAAGTTTCAATATTTAAAACTCTCATTTGTTTCTTTGTAAATGTTTTTTTTTTAATTTCCCCCCACTATCATAGTCATGTAATATTTTAGAAATATTCATGATAGCTACGATTTTGGAGTGATTAATGATATTGAATTTTATTTTAATTTTTTATTGTGTTATTGCTAATACTTTATTTAAGAAAATAGATCATATTATTATTTATAAGAATGGATATTATGAAACACAAATTGATTATTTTCTTATGAAGAAAATAGATCATTGAGAATGTAAAGATTGAAGGTTATTCAAAGTAAAAATTTAAGTACTCAACATCGATTATTAGTTTTTTTTTATTTTAAGATGAAGAACTGGAAGATAAAAAATATAATGAAACATTATCATAGAATTGAATGAGGTTATCTAAAATATACAAATAAATGTTTTTTTATAAGTAAATTTCAATATTTTAAGGTTTGGGATGTTCATGAAGAAGCTAATTCTATGTGGGATAAAGTAACAAGCATTATTAAACAAATGAGAATAGATGTACTTGGAGTTTCAAATGAAAAAAAAAAAAATAGTGGTGGGATAATAATGTGCAAAAAAAGATAAAATATAAAAAAAAATTATTATAAAAACTGGTTTAATTGTAAAAGTTTAGAGAATTAGAAAAAAATATAAGGTGACACGTAGGGAGTTTAAAAGCACTATTTATGATGCTAAGAATTCTATTTCTTAGTGATTTTTATAATATATTAGATACTTAAGAGGGTAAAAAATATTACAAATTAGTCAAATAAAGAGAAAAAGTAAAATCTAATTCAAGTGAAGTGTATTAAAGATGAAAATGAAAATTTACTTATATGAATATATTCAATATATGTGGGTGAGTTATCTTGATAAACTTTTAAATGAAGTTTTTAAAAGTACGATCAACTTTAGTGATCTTAATATCTTTTATAATAATTTTTTTTTATTTTATACCGCCGTATTAGTAAAAAAGAAGTTAAAGGGGCTTTAAAGAAAATAAAAGGGGGAAAAGTAGTAGGACCTAATGATATCCTATTAGAAGTTATTTCTATTTATTTTGTTGTCTTTCTTCATATTTTCTTATATATGTGTTTCCTAGTTTACGCCTTTTTATTTTATCTTTTGGGTGTTCTTAGGAAAGATTTGGGTATTATATTTTTCCTTTTCTATCCCCTTTATATTATGTATTTTAATCCCTTTTGCTAATCAATAATATTATCTCGCTCAATTCCCAAAATCTAAATATCCCAATAGAAATGTGGAAATCTATACGATATTTGGGAATTTCTTGGTTTACTAAAATTTTAAATATTATTTTGAAAGCTAAAAACATGACCGGGGAGAGGGGGAACAGTAATTTGGTCCCCATTTTTTAAAAAAGAAGGGGACGCACAAGAGTTTGCAAATTATATAGAAATTTAGTTAAGGTGTAATACATTAAAATTATGGAAGAGAGTAATTGAACATAGTAAGACAGGATACAAATATTTCTCATAATCAATTTGGATTAATGTCAGACAAGCCTATTATGAAAGTTATACATTTATTGAGAGGTTTGATGGAGAAGTACATAGAGTAAGAAGGATCTATATATGATTTTTACTGACTTAGAAAAATCTTACGATAAGATTCCAAGAGTTCTTTGCCGAGTTTTAGGAAAGAAATGTGTTGATATAACTTATATTCAAGTAATTAAAAGGTATACTAGAGATGTTACTTGTGTTTGAACAGGAGGATTGAATAAGTATTTTCCTATTTCAGTTGGATTACATCAATGATCGTCTTTTAGCCATATCTTTTTGCTTTATTTATGAATGCTCTTACTAGACATTGACAGGATGATATACCTTGGTGTATGTTTTTTGTTGATGGCATCATTCTTAGGGATAAGATTATAGAAAGAGTTTAGAAAAAAAAATTAAATTATAGAGGTCTACATTAGAGTCTAAATGTCTTCATTTGAGTAGATCTAAAACTGAATATATGGAATGTAATTTTAGTAATAGTAGATCTAGTGATAGAGTTGTAACAATGGGTAATCGAATCATTAAATGGAGTGAATGTTTTAGATATTTCAGGTTTATTGGTCAAAGTGATAGTGATATAGATAGGGATTTTCTTAGTAGAATTCTAGTTGGATGGTTGAAGTGGTAGAATGCATCAGGCCTATTGTGTGATATAAAAGTATCATTTATACTTAAAAGAAAAAAATTATAAGATGGTGGTGAGACTTGCAACGCTTTACGGTGCAGAATGTTGGCCTATAAAAGAGAAGCATAAGACTAAATTAAGTTTTGCTGATATGAGAATGCTTAGTTGGATGAGTGGCTTTACACTTAGAGATAAAATATGAAATGAATATATTTGTGAGAAGTTTGGTGTAGCTCTAGTGGCAGAAAAGATTAGAGAGAGTCGTCTTAGATGGTTTGATCACATTAAACGTCGAACATTCAATAATTCAGTTAGGAACTTAGATGTTTTGGTTTTGATTTAAGTTGAGAAAGTTAGATTTCGACCAAAAAAGACCTGGGCCATGTTGTATAAAAATGATCTTAATTTATTAGAATTAAATGAAAATATAACACTTGATAAGACACAATGAAGAAGAAGGATTCATGTAGCCGACCTTACTTTGTGGGATAAAGGCTTGTTGTTGTTGTTGTATCAAAGTCATGTAATAAACATGTTCAAAAGTATTTAAGCGGTGCAAACCAACTCATCAGAAATAGTTACTTTTAAACTACTTAAATATCTTGCCTCCAAGTTGATCATTTATTTTATTCAATTTTATCTAACTTAAATAGTCATAAAAGTATGCGTGTCAAGCTATACTTTAATCAAACTTTTATATTAGAAGATGTAAGTAAGGAATAAATGTTTATGAAACATAAAATGGTATAAAAATTTCATTTAGCCAATCTTTCATGTCAACCCATGAAGAATTACACCAAAGGCTTCTCGGTTCATAACTTAGTTTAGATTAGTGCTGTCAAAATAATGCATGATCTTTCTATTTTGTCTACTCATTACAAAAAATTTAACATTTCTTTTTTCGTTGAGTTCTTTTCATTCAAAAATTGTCTCAATAGAATCATAATAGAATTGCAGTTTGAGTTTACCATTGATGTCGGGAATCAGTGCATATAGTCCTCTTAGCATCTTTTTTTATTATTCATGCTAGTCGATCCATTGCTCAAATAAATTGCAATGATGGTTGATGCGGCATTTGTGGTTGGGGAAGAATTCCTGCCCTATGCTTGATGTGTTACTATCGTCCTTCTTAAGCCGGTCTTTCCACACAAAAATCGATCTCACTAGAGTTAATATACGTTTTTGATAGCTTATAGAAGATGGTGGTGATAATCAACAGGGCAAATCCTCCATCATGCATCAGAGATTGATTTAGTGTACGTTCATGGATGATTCACGTGCAAACCAATCAGCTGGCCAAAGATTTTAAGTCAAGAAGAGGAAAATGAGTGGGAATTTTATTTATAAGAATAAGATATAATTACATAAGAATAAGATATAATTACATAAGAATATTGAGGACTCTCACACCCTTTCAAGAGAAATCACTCACTTCTTTTAATAATTTTTTTAGCTGAAATGAATGGGCAAAAGAATGCCTCAAACCTTTTTAATACATGTGCTTTTATAGCCTAAGCAGATCTCTGTAGTAAGTAGAAACTTTTGCAATTTACTTTTGGATTTAATGCATTAACTCCTTTGTCAGTGATTGCCAGTGGCATGGTTATGAAAATTGGATTGAATTGTGTGGAACCAATCTGATCGTGAACCAGCAGTTTTCAATTAGGTTTAGTTTGATTAAAAACTAAATTTGCTGTAAATTAGGATCGGCTCATAAAAATTATAGGTTCAATTGCTCAACCTTTAACCCTGGGGAGGTTGAATCAGTTTGACTGGATATTGTGATGACTAAGATGGTATTAGAATATAATATTTTCTTTTGGACTTATTTCATTCATATGTATATTAAAAGTACAATGTCATTGTAATAAATTTAACGAATTTTAATAACATCTGCTTAGATTCTAGTTGAACTTTTAGATCTTAAATCTTTCCTTCCAAAGGGTCCATATCTAGTCCAGATTTTATAACCTTGATTATTGGTTTTGGAGGCTTGGGGCCACTAGCTATTGAAATATAAGGCTGCTTCCATCACCTTCTCTAGAGTATATTTCCCATTTCTACAAGATCTATTGAGAACAAACATATTGGACTCACTTAGCCTACAGTGTTAAGATTTGTGAGGGTAATGATTCCCAAAATGCTATGAAGAAATCGGCCAATCACATAAATATGCATATCGATCAAGTAATGTACGGATAAAAAATTTGTTTATCAATCACACGAGGAAAGTTGTCAAAATATTCTAACACATGAATCTAGTTTGAAGTGTGAAATGTGTAAAGGGTAAAAGTTCTGAAATCCTAAAAGGCAACATACTAAACTAAGTTTTGTTAAGGTTCTTAAGAGATGAAAAATTCTTTTTCTGGGACACCAGTCTAATGATTTCTCGATTTTTTTTCTATGAAACCCCATGTTATTGCTGACAACCAAGGAGAAGTCCTCTTTAGCTATGTCATCATAAAAAGTGTTGGAAATTGTATTAAAGATAAGAGGGATTAACCATATAGCGCTTCCTAAGAATTCTCTAGTCCTCCATCTAGTCGCAATTTACTAATGACAATATGTCTATTTCATGAAACTATTATGTGTTAATCTATTTATTTTTCTAGATGATTATTAAAAGTCCTAAATTACATAGAATTTTAACATTCTATCGGGTCAAATTAGAAGTAAATTAAAACTAGAAAATTAACCCATCAACATCCTAAATCCAAGCATGGAAAAAAGCTTAAGGAATGATATCCATACATGCTTTACATCACAGGAGTACAAAAACAATTACCTATGATGCATGAGAAAAGAAAAACACAAAAATTATTATCACGAACTTAAAATGGAAAACAATGCAAGAGGTACAAAAAACTCAAACTTGAGCCAATCGGTCATTGCAATACACCATTATCAATTCCGTTAAATACAAGATTTCCATAGATCTCTCTTATACAAATGTACTTAATCTCCCCTCACAACCTCTCCAAACTCTGAGTAGAAAAAAAATGAAAAGAGGAAAAACAGGAAAAAATTCTATCGAGCGAACCCTAGGGAGAAACCCTAAAGCTCCAAAGACTTATAAATCCTAGAGGCAAAGCTCCAAAAGTGAAGTTTTTGTTTTCATGCATCTCTTTATTTAGATTTTCAAATCCACCTCCAAACATGTCAAATTTGTCAAAATGCGGTCTAGATGGATGGGGAAGTAGCTAACTATAAGCCACCATAATTATGCCAGTCCCAGAAAGAACCTGGCGTATATGCTAGTCTCTAAATTTTTCCATCGTGTTTTAGTTGGGTGAAGCGCTTTAGACACCTATAACCTACAAAGGACAAAGAATATACTCTCACAAGCGTAAAATTATAATAAATAAAGAAGAAAACACAATATTTTAAGCAGAAAAATAACATAAATTTGAGTCACATTAATTCTCCCAAAATTACTTATTATTTGCCCTCAAATTATTCATATATGAATTAGGACTAAGATAATGTTTGTAGTTCTTATGTGAGATTTCTTAAGTCTCTAATAAGATTAAATAAGAGTAATAAAAGATACTCAAATATTATTTTAGGATTGAATTTTTGTTAAATTCTAATAACATATCATTTTCTTTAATTTGAGCCTAAGTAGATCTCAAAAGTTTTAATTTGGTGTGATTGAAATAATTTAACTTCTGAAAGATTTTTTCAAATCAATTAATAGTCAATTAAATATCCCAAAATTACTTAATTTTTTTCCTGAATATGATATCTTAAGAATTTTCTCGAGAGATTATTTAAGCCTTGTTAATTAGAAAAGGACTTTTGCACTTTTTTTTATTTTTTTGTTCACTTCAAGCTTCTTCTCAGAGAGATTGACCACCTGTTTTGATTTTTCTTTTGAATCAGATGTTTCACTTTTTTATTTCATTTTTCTTTTCTTCTCTTTTTTTTCAATTCGATTAAGACTTACTATATCTAGTTCAACATATTTCTTTTTGGTATATTGAATATCTAATCTCCCTAATTGATAATTTTCAAATACTTCTTAATGTGAACTCCGAAATATTATAATTCATTTAAAAATCAAGATTCAATCAAATTAGTTGAATTAAAAATTAAAAGATTTAAAATATCTGAGTTAACTAATAATATTTTAATTGCACCTTTTTAATTATTCTGATACTATTTGAGTGTTAGGTAGAATTTGTTAAAGTGAAGGACTAGGACTCAGTTATTAAGATATTAATTCTAAACCCTCATTTCTAATGAAGATTTTATCTAATCTAGTCAATTTATCAAGTTTTTGGTCATGAGCCACTATTTTAAAGTACAATCACAGCTTAAATACGTGAATTACACTGGGTTAAGTATAAATGTATAACTCAGCCCCCCAAAGTTTTTTTCTATCCTATATATGTCATATGAAAGTTGAAAAAAATCTACATTGCAATAACAAGCAATCTAAATCAGAAAATATATCACAAAAAAACATCAACACATGGTGTTTGACGAGTGTAATATATAACAGTTCAAAAAAATAGTATCAGCTTATATCAAAACATCATCATCAAAGGTACACATGTGATAATTTCAATCAAATCAGGTATAGATTCCACCGAACTAACATGACACTTGCTAAAAAAACAATCAAACACACTCAAAGTAAATTCAAAGCAAATTTCACAGCAAATGCAAAACAAAACATGCTCGAAACAACAAATAATGCCTGGGTTGCCTTCCAAAGTAGCCTTTCGTTTAATGTTCTCAGTAAGACCAAATGTTAAGTCAAGCCTAAAGTTTTCTTATAGGATCAAATTTCTATTTCAACAGTCTCCGATCGATCACCAAATGTTTTGTTTGTACCAAAATTTTACTAAGTTTCAGAATTTTTTGGAACTTCTCACTCTCAAATCAATACCAGTCTTCCAAATGGTGTGCAGGGGATTGATGTAGATTATAATTTCTAAGAGTATTTTCTAGATCCAAAACTCTCATATTTAAATCCCTTTTTTTTGCATATCAGTATTTGCACTACCAGTTGCAAAAAATGGTTTCATATGAGGTGAAAAAATTTCTTATGTTTTTTGTTGGATTCTCAGTAGATTTTTCAGGCTCAAGATCTAACTCTATAGAGCTACTCTCCTTCCTTCGGATATCTTCCAACTCTTCCCCCCTTCTATGTCTCACAGGCTGCTTGCTCCTTATCTTCTTCTTTAAGATTCACTTCATTGTCACTCGGTAGAGTTCTTTGGGATCCATTACTTAAAAAGTTAGCTAATTGCTTAATTTGATTTTCTATATTTCTCATGGCTTCAACTTGCTTTGTAACTAATTTCCCATATTTACTAATAATTCTTCCAAAGATAAGTTCATCTCTCTGGATTGGGAGTTAGAAGTGAGTCCTCATTGGCAAGTTATGTTAAGGTGGTCATTGCCTTGGTTGTTTTAATTTTCTACATGATTGCTTTGGGTGCTCCCTTATTGATAGTTTCCTATATGTGGGTTATTTTTGTTTCAATTGAAATTTGGATTGTTTGTCTAGTTTGGATTGTAATTGTTGAAATATGGGTTGTTGAACCTAGTTCCGATGATATTCAAGAAAGTGATGTTAGGATCACATACTAGTCCAAAGCTACCTTGCCACTAGGTAGGGATCTAAACACTGAATTCATTCTTAAGTTGTGCACTCTTCTCGAAATGTCAGTAATTTATAAGGCTAGAAAAGTCAGCACACCAGCCTTATGCACACTAGCTATCTTCTTCGGGGTGACTCTCTTTGGCGACCATTAAAATTTGTTCGTGGCTATTTCCTCAATCAGTGAGTAGTATTTTTTAAATGATTTGGACAAAAAAGATCCCTCCAGTTGCAACATCTATAATTAACCTTAAATATTTCACCAACCCATTATAAAAAGTTTAGATAATCAATTAGTCAGGTAGGGCATGGTGCGGGCACTCCTTAAGTAGTTCTTTGAATCTTTCTCAAGTTTCATAAATGTTTTCTCCATCTAATTGAGTCAATTGCATGACGTCTTTTTTAAGTATGGCAGTCTTGAATGGAGGAGCATATCAGGCCATGAATTTTTGGGTTAAGTTGCTTGAAGTAGTGATCAATCTTGGTGCTAAGGAGTATAACAATCTCTTGGCTTTATCTTTAAGTGAAAAAGAAAATAATCTTAATCTAAGAGCATCATCGGAGATAACTTTAAACTTGAAGGTAGCACACAATTCTATGAAATAACCTAAATGGAGAAATGAGCATTTTGCAGGTGATCCCCCAAATTGTTTGGTTTGAATAATTAGGATAAACTTTGATTTAAGTTAAAAATATAGAGGATTCTATGGCAGTATAAATAGCACCCATGTGAAATCTAGCTATCGATGGGATGACATATTTATTGAGAGGTTTATGGGTATATTATGAGGTTTTGTCATTTCTAAGTATTTATTTTCGAGGTTTTGGATTTTTTGAAAATTTTTTTAAGTGTTTTTTTCTATGTCAATGTCGAAGGGTAATAATTTACGTAAAGTAGTATGCATAGAATGTCAGTGATGTGAAAGGTGACTCTATTTTACATCATGAAGTGCGAAAAAATAGGTAAAATAGAAAAGAAAAATATAGAGACAACGCAATAGCTAAACACAAAATATGTAATCCCAGAAATATAAATAAATATGCAAATGGTTTTTTTGAATTTTTGTATTTTTCAAAAATGAGAACATAACAAAATTATAAGAAAAACACAAATAAATAGGAAAACAAGATATAGTTCAAACTTAATACTTTGTGTTTCAACTAAAATTTTTCTGAAGTAAGAAAATTTTGACCTCTAGCGCAAATAATTTGATGCCTGAAATTATTATCAAGTAATAGACATATAAAGAGTTTGTATATCGATCCCTCAAGAAATATTGTCAAACTATTATAATGAATGAACTTCTAGTTTGCGAAACCTCCGAATTGTATAGTGTCAAATGTGTAAATGGTAAAAGTTCTAAATTCCTAAAAGATAATAAACTAAACTAAATTATTGAAATTTTTCAAAAATGAAAGGTTTCTACTTCTGTGAAACTACTTCAGTGATTTCTTGATATTTTTCTTATGGAAATCTCACATTATTGTTGACAACCAGAGATAAGTCCTTAGCTTATGTATAGTTCATAAGAAGTGTTGGAAAACATATTACAATTAAAGGACTTAACCATGCAACATTTTTTGGGAGTCCTCTAGTCATTTATTTAGGTTGCAATTTTCTAATAGCAATATGTTCATTCCACTCTCTTTTGTGTGTTAACGTACTTGTTCTTCTAGGAGGCGGTTTGAAGCTATAGATCATAGGGTATTTTAATATTTTATTGAGACATATTAGACCAAAAAGTTAACATATTATCATATGAAATCCAAGCACTGAAAATGCGTCAAGGGAACAAAATCCATAGGATAAAGCAACAAAAAAGTCACATCTTATATCATAGGAGTACGAAAATGAAATTAATTACGATGCATGAGAAAAGAGAACACAAAAATTGTTGTTGTGGGCATAATAAAAAAAAATTAATACAGGAGATATATGAAACTCAAACCCGAGCCAAACTTGCATAATATTTTGATTTTCTATGTTCAATAAAAGCTTTCTGTAAATCTCTCTCATACAAATACACTAAATTTCCTATCATAATCTCACCAAACTCTTAATAGAGAAAAACATGAAAAGAGAAAAAAAATAAAAAAAAATTTTGAGCAAACCATAGGGAGAAACCCTAAAGTCCTAAAGACTCTCCTAAACCCTAAAGGCAAAGCCTCGAAGACCAAAAGCAAAATTTTGGTTTACATACATCTCCTAATATTGTTCAGGGCTTAAAAATCGCCTCCAAACATGCCAAATTTGTCAAAATGCATGTCTAAGTGGATGCAGTCGTAGCTACGCCAAAAACCAGAGTAATTATGTCGATCTAACAAAGGATACAACATAATTATGCCAGTTCCGACATAATGACACCAATCCTATAAATTTTGACACTTTGTTTTGGCTCCTTGAAGTTCACCAGACATCTGTAACCTGCAAAAAACACAAAATATATAATTTACAAACATAAAATCGTGATAAATATATAAGAGAACATACAAGCAAGAAAACAATGTAAATTTAAGTCGTATTATTACCCCTAAACTTATCTATTATTTTCGCTTAATCAATCTTATATCTGAAGTGACTAAGAAAATATTTGTAGCTCTCATTTGGAACTTCATGTCTCTAACAAGATTATCTAAGTGTAATAGAATGCATGCAATTATCATTTCAGAATTGGATTGTCACTAAATTCTCCATTCTTCTTGAGCTTAAGAAGATCTTAAACTTTTTAATATGGTATGATTGAAATATTTTTATTTCCAAAGATAATTTTAAATCAATTAATAATCAACCAATCAACCCAAAATTTCTTAACTTTTTTCTAAATATAATATTATAAGAATTTCCTTAAGAAAATTTTCAAGACTTATTAATTAAGGAAAACATACATTTTTATTTTTATGCTTACTCAAGCTTCTTCTCAGGGAGACCAGCCACTTATTTTGATTTTTCTTTTGGATTAGACCTTTCACAATTTTTTTTATTTCCTTTTTATTTTATTTTTCTCTTTTCAATTCCATTAAGAATTATTATATCTAACTGAGCATATTTCTTTTAAGAATTTTGAAATACTCCATTAATTGATATTTCTCTAATGCTTCTTAATGTGAACTCCAAAATATTATAATCTATTTAAAAGTTAAGATTCAATTAAATTGATTGAGTTAAAAATTTATAAGTTTAAAATATCTCTGATTAATTACTTATATTTTTGTAGAAATTTGAGAATAGAGCAGGATGCTTTCACTGATAGGAAAAGAGTTTTCAATACATATTACAAGACCCAAATAAAAGGAAAAACAAAAATTCAGAAATATACCAATTAGGAAATACATAAATATGGAAATAGAAAATAAAGAAAGCAAATGAAAATTAATAATAACTGTAACAGTAATTAGCCTAATAATTAGGCTAATAATTCTAATACTTGTCTTCAAGTTGAAGAATAAATGTTCATCGTGTTCAACTTGGATTTGATTCTCGATAAAGTTATCTGCTAATTGACTATTGGATAACACAAATAATATTCAAATCTCTCTTGAATTGAGCTTCTCCTTAATGAAGTGTCAGTCAATCTCTATATGCTTGGCGCGACCATATTGGACCAAATTATGGGCAATAATGTTGGATTTATTACCACAGAACCGCAGAAGAAGTGCAGAGGTCGGCATACATAGTTCACGGAGCATTATGCGTAGCTGGAAAGCTTCACAGATGCCCAAGAACATTGAGCGAAACTCGGCTTTAGCACTATTCCGAGCCTCAACCGACTGTTTTTTGCTTTTCCATGTGACAAGATTTTTCCACACGAATGAGCAATGTCTTGAGGTAGATCGTTGATCATGGGAGAAGTGTCGGAAATCTGCAGGGAGGAGGGGCGACAGAGGTGTGGCGCCCAAAAAAAACTGCAGAAAAAGAGGAGCGACGCAATCTGCAAGGAACCTGTATGTAATCTGCTGGGAAACCTGTCGTATAGTTGCAAGTTAGATCC
Organism: Phalaenopsis aphrodite; assembly: GCA_003013225.1. NCBI lineage: Eukaryota > Viridiplantae > Streptophyta > Magnoliopsida > Asparagales > Orchidaceae > Phalaenopsis > Phalaenopsis aphrodite. The sequence continues at coordinate 395,747 of NEWO01000136.1, read as the reverse complement.
TAGGTAGTGTCGGTTGCAAAGTAGGTGCCCCAACGGCGTCTGGGGTTAGATCTTAGGCTCTGATATTATGTAGAAATTTGAGAATAGAGAGGGATGCTTTCATTGATAGAAAAAGCGTCACAAATACATATTACAAAACCCAAATAAAAGGAAAGACATAAATTCAGAAATAAACCAACTAAGAAATACATAAATATGGAAACATAAAATAAAGGAAACAAATAAAAGTTAATAATAGTTGCTGCTGTAATTTGCCTAATAATTAGACAAATAATTCTAATTATTTTAATTGTATTTTTTAAAATTATTATGAGATTATTTATGTTTTAGGTAAGTTGTTAACGTGACTGACTCAATTAATAGCAGATTAATTCTAACTCCACTTTAATGACTATTTACATTTCTAATGAAGGATTTATCTAATCTAGTGGAGATATCATGATTTTTGTCATGAGTTACTATTCTAAAGTATATTCACAGTTTAAATACATGAATTACTCTCGGGAAAGTGTACATGCATAAATCCCTCCCTCAAACTTATTTTTTATCCCATATGTCTTATGAAAGGTGAAAAGTATACAACATGCAGTAATATGAAAGCTAAAAATGAAAACACAAAACACAATACAAATAAATAACACTTGAAGTTCGACAAGTTTAACATATAAAAATTCAGAAAAACAATATCAATTTACATTAAAGCATCATCATGAAAAGTTCAGTTGTGATAATTTCAATTAACTTGGGTAAAGATTCCATCGAACTAGCTTGACACTTGTTAAACAAAACAACCAATCACTTTCAAAGCAAATTGAAAGCAAGTTTCACAGGAAATGCAAAACAAAAACATGTATTGCTTGAGTTGTCTCCTAAGATAATGTTTGCTTTATTGTACGTAACCAGAGCGAATATCAAATCAAGCCTAAAAGTCGTCTTTTGTGATCAAATTTTTATCTCACTAATCCCTAATCAATCGCCTAATCTTTTGTTTATTCTGAAGCTTTCACTAAATCCTCAGGTTTCAATTCTTGCAATTTCTCACTCTCAATTCAATAACAATCTTCCAAGTTGTATGTAGGGAGTTGATTCATATTATAATTCTTAAGAGTATTTTTTAGATTCAGAGCTCTCCCAAATAAATCCTCTTTTTCCTGATCAACATTTGCCCCACCAGTTTCAAGAAATGGTTCCCTAAGAGACGAGTCAGGATTTTCTTAGTCTTTGGCTAGATTCTCACAAGATTATTTTAGGTTGAGGATGCAACTCTACAGGGCTACTCATTTTTCTAGGGCTATTTTTCAACTTCTCCCTGCTCCTAAGTCTCATATCCTACACTTGTTCTTTACATCCTTAGGATTCACTTTAGTGTTACTAGGCTGCCTCCCTTGGGGTTCATTGCTTAAAAAGTCCACTAATTACCCAATTTAATTATTTATGTTTCTCATGTTTGTGACTTGGCTTTGTAACGAATTCTCTATATTTATAGTCAATTCTTCCAAAAATAAGTTCTCCCTAAATCTGAGGTTATAAGTGAATCCACATCAGTAAGTTGTTCTAAAGTGGTCATTGCACTGACTGTTCTAATTTTCTATGGAATTAGCTTGGGTGCCTCCTCACTACTGGTTTCCTACACTTGGGTTGTTATTGTTTCAATTGAAGTTTACGTAGTTTGTTTGCTTGTTTTGTAGGTGTTAGAATAGGGGTTGTTGAACTTAGTTCCGATAACATCCAGGGAAGTGATGCTAGGATCAACTGTTAGTCCATAAGCCATCTCACCACTGAGTGGATATCTTGTCACTGAATTCATTCCTAAGCTGCCTACTCTCCTTGAAATGTCAGTAATTTATGAGACTAAGATAATCAACACATCAATCTTATGCACAATAGCTATCTTCTTAGAGTTGACTCTCAGGTGACCATTTAAATTTGTTCATACAATTTTCAAAATCAGTGAGTAGGCTGCCTCAAATGATTTGGACATAAAGGACCTCCCAGCTGTAGCATCTATAATTAACCTCAAACATCTCATCAGCCCATTGTAAAAGGTTTGTATAATCAGCCAGTTAGGTAAAACATGTTGTTGGTACTCCCTAAATAGTTCTTTGAATCTCTCTTAAGCTCCATAAATATTCTCTTCATCTAATTGAGTGAAGAACATGATGTCTTTCCTAAGTTTGACAGTCTTGAATGGAGGAAAGTATTGGGCCATGAGTTTTTTGGTTAAGTTGTTCGAGGTCGTGATCGATTTTGGTGTTAAGGAGTTTAGCTATCTCTTGGCTTTATCCATAAGTGAGAAAGGGACTAGCCTTAATCTAACGGCATTGTCGGAGACTCCGCTAAACTTGAAGATAACATATGTTGAATGGAGGTATGGATGTTTTGTGGGTGATCTCCCAAAATAGTTGGTTTGAATTATTAGGATAAGCACTGATTTAAGTTCCAATGTAGGAGCTTCTACAGTAGGGTAATTAATACTCATGTGAATTCCAGCTATCGATGGGATGACATACTCTTTAGAGGTTTATGATGGTATTCCTGAGGGTTTGTCATTTCTAAGTGTTTCTTTTTGAGTTTGAGTTTTTTTTAGTTTTTATTTTATTTCATGGTTGAAGGGTGGCAATTCACCTAAAACACTCCACACATGCAATGATAAATGTGCGAAGGGTGAACTTATTCTAATCAAAAAGTACAAAAAAAAAAGGTAAACATGAAAGAAAAATACATAGATAATGCAACAACTGAACGTGAAATATTTAATCCTGGAAACAAAAATAATTAGACAAATGTTTTTTTTGGATTTTTGTATTTTTCAGAAACATTAACATCATAGAATTATAATAAACATACAAATAAACTTAAAAAAAACAAAATATAATTTGAACCTAAACCAAGTGTTTCAATAGAAATTCTCCTAAAATCAGAAAATTTTAACTCATTTCCTCAACAATGATGCCAAAATTTTGATGTCTGAAATTGTTGCGAAGCAGTCTATCAATCACACAAGTATACATGTCGATCAAGTAATATACTGATTAAGAGTTCAATATGATCCCCTGGGAAAAGTTGTCAAAATATTCTATTATGTGAGTTTTAGTTTACTAATCATTTAAATCTAGTTTGAAGTGTCAGACGTGTAAAGGGTAAAAGTTTTAAAATCCTAAAAGGCATTAGTTTTGTGGAGGCTTTTAAAAGATGAAAGGTTCCTATTCCTGTGCACCATTGTAATGATTTTTTGATGTTTTTTCTATGAAATCTCGCATTATTATTGACAATCAGGAATAAGTCCTTAACCTATATCTAAGTCATAAAAATTGTTAGAAACCATATTACAGTTAAGGAGGTTTAACCATATAACATTTCCCAAGAATATTCTAATCCCTTATCTAGATTGTGATTTCCTGTTGACAATATTTCTATTCCATTAAGCTTTTATGTGGCAAACTACTTATTTTTCTTGTTACAGTTGGAAATCTTAGATTAGAAGTAATTTTAACATTCTATCAAGAAGTAAATTAAGACCATAAAATTAATACATCAACATATAAAATTCAAGCACAAAAAGACACCTTGGAAACAAAATTCATAGGATAAAACAATGAGAAATTTACATGTCTTATATCACAAAAGTAAGAAAACGAGATTAGCTATGATGCATGAGAACATAAAACACGAAAATTATTATTGTGAGTATAAAAAGATTTAAGCGATATAGGAAACTCAAATATGAGTCAACCACTCCTTGTAATACATCCTGATCCCCTCTGTTTAATACAAGCTTTTTGTAGTTGTCCCTCATGTAAATGCACTCAATCTCCCATCACAATCTCTCCAAACTCTCAATAGAAAAACATGAACAGAGGAAAAATAATAAAAATTTCTGTCGAGCGAACCCGCCCTAGGGAGAAATCTTTGAGCTCAAAGAATCTTCTAAACCCTAGAGGCAAAGCCCCAAAGGCCAAAATTGAAGTTTTAGTCTTCATACATCTCCTTATATAGATTAGGGAATGCAAAATTTGTAAAAATGCTAGTCTGGACGGACTTGGGCGTAGGTATATGCCAAAACCGACTTGGCTATCCTGTTTCTAGCATTTGTACGTCAGAAGCCAGCATAATTACGCTGATATAACAGCGGACACGGTGTAATTACGCTAGAGTACGGCGTAATTATATCAGTCCTTTAAATTTTGTCGCTTCGTGTTTTGGCTCTGCGAAATGCGCTAGACATCTGAATTACGAATGACAACAAATATACTCTTCACAAGCATAAAATCATGATAAATAGAGAAGAAAGCACGGTTTTTCAAGCAGGAAAATAATGTTAATTTGAGTCGAATCAGGTAACGTTATATTAAGTGCTTGTTTGTTCAGTATTTTTTTTCTGATAGCAGTGTTATGTAGATTTCACTATTATTTGTATAGTAATTTCATTTTCAAATATAATTAATTTGATTCAATGATATCTTACCCTAAGATTATTTTATTTTTTAGAATAATCAATGGTCATTATTATCTTTTTATTTTGACATTTCTTTGAGTCATTTTATGGAAATCTGCTTGATTGGGATGTCACCTAGATGTTGCAAAATAGAACTGAAAATCACGTTAAATTTGTGGTTTCAAGACATCAGATATTAATAAAACGATTTTAAAAATCAACAACATTATACTTAATAGTAGATATGATAGATACGAATGAACCAAACAATTGGCATTTACTTAATAGCAGAATATGTCTGACTTAGCATCTCAACAACCAGATTTCTAGTATTGCCTCATAGAATCTTCATAATTCAAATTTTAATTTACTGCAGGTATGCCATAAGCATGGAGTAATACACCGAGACCTAAAACCTGAGAACTTTTTATTTCTAAATAAATCAGAAGACTCTCCACTTAAAGCAATCGATTTTGGCCTCTCAGTGTTCTTCGAGCCTGGTAGGACTCCAGTGATTCCAATTTCTTCATGGCTTCCTATGTCACATTTTTTATTCATATCTATATTTTCTTATAATTGTATAATTATTTTGTACTTGTTATTAAAAGGCGAGCAATTCAGCGAGATAGTTGGAAGTCCATATTACATGGCACCAGAAGTTTTGAAGCGCAATTATGGCCCAGAGGTTGATGTATGGAGTGCTGGGATCATCCTATATATCCTTCTCTGTGGAGTCCCACCCTTTTGGGCAGGTATTTTGTCCATGCGTGTTTCTTCGGTAGTCGTGTTCTCTTGAGCAAGGTTTTATCAACCAAGGTGTTGTGGAAAAAGAATTGTGATTTTTTGAGCAGAGAAGTTTGTAAAGTTGAGTTTGTTTTTATTCCTTATCCAATTTGATGTTATCATCTTTATCAAAAGTTGGCTTCCTTTTCTGATTCAATCTGCCATTGGGTTTTCTTAGGAGGAAAAAAAACATTTTTTCCGACCTTGATATTTAAGCTATACTCATTCTGTTTATTCCTACTGGAACATAGAAATAATAATGATAGACAGCACTGATTTATTTATTTATTTTTTTGGATGGTTTAAATACATATCACACAATTCTTATGTACTGACATGTCTAACAGTTGAAGTGTTATTTTTACATTTTTAGCACTTTAATTATGTATGAAAGTTTGTATATGACTTTTTAAAATTTAGTAATAGTGGTATTTTTAATGTGATAGGAAAGACTTGAGTGTTATAAATGTACAAATGAAAATTTACGTGTTAGATATGTAAATTTATAGGAATTGTGGTATGTATGTAAATGCCCCAAACCCTCGTGCCCCAGCCCACTCTTTTTTTTTTATGCCCATTTTCACTTTCAGATATTAAAAAACAACAAATACAGATAAATACATGTTTGGAAACTAAGCTTTCGTTAAAAAAAACTTGAAAATAATAGGATTAAGAATTAAAATTTTTTAGTGTTAAAACAAGGAAAAACAAAATAGCAGATAATTAGAAAGGGATTAAAGATATAATTAAAATTCATTCTAAGTAATGATTCAGTTGACATTTTCATGTTCTACATTAAGAAAATCACCACTCATGTCTAATAAAAACAAGCACCATAAGCAGTTTTGTCACTGTCTGATGTCTGATTAGTCATCTGATTTGAAAAACAGATAGTGATGAAGGAATTGCCCAAGCGATTATACGGTCGGTTATCGATTTCAATAGGGAGCCATGGCCAAAGGTCTCACAAAATGCCAAGGATCTTGTGAAGCACATGCTTGATCCAAACCCTAATACAAGGTTTACTGCTCAGCAAGTTCTTGGTAAATCCTATAGCAATCTTCTTTGTCTTTACATATTGTTTATCTTTTTTTTCTTTAAATATAAAGCACTATTACGACTTGATCTTTTCAAATTATGCCCTTGAAGTAATTATTGATTGACCTGTCTTATAGTCTCCATTCTCTCTCAAATTAGTGAAGTTTAAATATTTGATAAGTGGCATGAAAGTGAGTGCCAAGAGCAAATTGATACATGAACCGATCTAATTGAAATGTGGAGCGTTAAAATTGATCTGTGACAAAATTACAATTTACATGTATATAGTTTTTATTCCTTTTTTGTTTTTCTTGTTTCATTACACCAAAGAGAACCAAATTTATTTGGGCCTGAGCTTAACTTAATCATGGGCCAATTTCAATATAATTTCCCATTACAATTTTGGAAATACTTTGTTTGAAACTTATTATTTGGTTTTTCATCATTTTTTTTTTCTATGAAATAGTTACTTATTTTATAATATGATAAAATACTCATAGGCACATATATGGGATCTACTAATCCTTAAGCTATATGTGCACCTACGACTCATTGTTTCCCTTTAATTTTTTTGCATGAAGAGCATCCTTGGTTGCAGAATGCTAGTTCAGCTCCAAATATTCCACTTGGCGAGGCCGTCAGGTCTAGGTTGAAGCAGTTCCTCGTGATGAACAAGTTCAAGAAGAAAGCTTTAAGGGTAAGCATATGTCTCCCAACTCTAGATCTCAACCAAAATACAGGAAATAAAGGTTCAATTTATTTATTTATTTATTATTATTATTATTTAGATCTATAAATGAATGAAAGCAATCATTTTTATTTATAGGTTGTAGCTGACCAGCTGCCTTCAGAAGAAATTAATGGAATCATTCAGATGTTTAATATGATGGATGAGGATAAAAATGGAAACCTGACATTTGAAGAACTTCAAGAAGGGTTCCACAAGATTGGACATCCTGTTCCAGAACCAGATATCAGGATGCTATTGGAAGCAGTAAGTGCTGCTCTGTTTCAGTTTTCATTTTTCTTTTTTTTTTTATTTTAATTATTTATTGCAATCAACATTTCTCATAGCTATACATATGCAAAACTAGCAATAATAGTGTTTGAACCAAGGCGTGGCTGGGGAAAGCAGTCGCCACCCCTAAGTTTTTCTAAACCCTTTAATATCATATAATACATTAAAAATTTTTGCTCCAATAAAATTTAAATATTTAATAATAATTAAATATTAATTATGTTTTTAATTTAATAATAATATTTATAATAATTTTAAAAACGTAAGTAGATTAAAATTTTTAACATAAATATTCATCACCCCATAATTTTTTTATTTCATCGCCCCTCTCTTTTAAGTTCTGTTTCCTCCTCTGGTTAAGATCATATAACCATTACAGGCAGACACAGATGGAAACGGCACGCTGGATTGCGATGAGTTTTTGACCGTCTCTCTGCACCTAAGAAAAGTGAATAGCGAGCAGCATCTACCTCAAGCATTCAACTACTTTGACAAGAATGGTAGCGGATATATTGAGATTGATGAGCTGAGAGAAGCTCTTGGCGACAGTCATCTCGATCCGAACGATAAAGTAGTTCGAGAAATCATATCAGATGTTGATATGGATAAGGTCATTGCCAGATCTTTATCTAATCATCTCATCCTCAGCCTAATATTTCCTTTGGAATAAATGTCATAATAGTCCTCTGACTATCTACATTGGATCATTTTAGTCCCAGAGTTTCAAACTAGTCTTCATGGGGGACTATATCAAAACCCGTATTAAAAGAGTTTGGGGACTAGGTTGGCACTTCTATACATTGTGGGACTCAAAATGGCCCCTTGCAAAATGTCTAAGGGACTATTCTGACGCTTTTCTCCTTTGTTTTGCTACAAAACTCAATAGTTAGTTTATTGTTTATCCTGATTATTCCAGAACTCAAATTTGAATGTTTACAGGATGGGAAAATTAGCTACCATGAATTTGAAGCAATGATGAAGTCAGGAACAGATTGGAGGAATGCGTCGAGACAATATTCTCGAGCATTTTATAATACGTTGAGTCGAAAATTGCTCAAGGAAGCGTCCAAGCCGCCTAGACCGGTTGAGCACGGTAATGGGGTCAAGTTCAGCATCTGAATGTGATTTTGAAGGCCATGTCCAATTTTTTTATATTTTGAAAATTTAATGTATAGATTGTTTAAATGTATTTTTATTTTGAGGTTTTTCCATTCTTTAATGGCCGTAAGAATATAATGACAAGGGAGCTCAAATATATGTGTATTCTTAATGCATTACTAAAGGGAAAGGATTTTGATATTTTATATAAAACAGTTCTTGTGAATTGTCTTTATAAAGTGCTTCTAAATAAAGATTGTTTTTAATTA
>NEWO01000136.1:337317-373286 GCA_003013225.1 Phalaenopsis aphrodite | reverse complement strand
GTGCTTAGGTGGAGGGAAGAGAGGCTTCAATGTAAAATGGGAGTGAGCCACCTTGGGGAGTTCAAATTTTGAGTTTTGGCCATGGGAGCCTTCTCAGGCTTGGCGTTTTCTGGTGGCTAGGAGTGGTGGTTCAGCCATGGAAAATCACCTCCACACTGTGGGAGGTCAGAAGTGGGGAGATGCGAAGTCAAGTTGGTCCAAGCATGGGTAATTGTAATTTTCCAAAGTGGGGAATGTGTTTGGGTTTGGTTGGGTTAACCATGGGTTTAACCCCATGGAAATGAACTTGGGTCATTTCCAAGGTGGCTGAGATTGTTGAGTTAACTTCTAGGGGATTTGTGATTGATTTGTCATGGGAAACATGCATTTGGTGGTATTAGGGTTTTGGTTAAGCCACTTTTGTGGGAGGTGAAAGAAAGTCCTCATTTTTCCACTTTGGGGTGCATGAGCCATGAGATGCTTATGGATGGCCCCATGAGTGGTTTCATGGCATACAATGTAGCCATGTGTGATTTTCATGAGAGGGATTTGGGGAGTTTGAAGATTTGGTGAGAGAATGCCATAGGAACAAAAATGGATGGGTTTAAGGATGGATGTATGATGTGGGGTGCCATGGCGTATGATGATGAAAGGGAATTTGTTATGTAGGCTTCAATGATAATTAAAATTGGGCTCAATTTATGGTTTTTTAAATTTTTTCATGAAGGGATTAATTTGGGCTTTTAAAGTTTAAGAAAGTGGGCTTTAAAATTTTGGATTTTTGATTTTGGATTTGGGCATATAATTGAGCTTAAAGGGATTTGGAATTTGTCATGACAATTTAATTTTGGGTTTGGCATATTTAAATTTGTGTGTAGGCCAAATTTGGTGAATTTTTTAACTTGGTGGAAATTTGATATGAATTTGGACATTTGGCTCAAAATTGGAGGCTTTGGGTTTAGAATTGAAATTTGGGATTTAATTTGGTGTTTCATGAAATTGAATTTGAATTTGGTATTTGGAATTTGGATGGCTTAAATTTGGGGTTAAGTTGGGTACTTTGGAGAATTTGGGAGACATTTGGGAAATTTTGGGAAATTGGGTAAGGTGATTATATGTCATGAATAACCATCTTGGGACCATAAGACACAGAATGCAAACTCATTTTTGAGTCTCCACATGTTGGTCTATGTCATCTGAACAAAAGGCTAAGGGCTTGGGACCACCCATATGAGTTTCCTAAAGAGTTAATGAGGTAGGTCCTGTGTATGTGATTTTAGGGTTTTGGGCTATTAGAGGAATTTGATGGGTTTGAGTGTGTGTAGATGTGTGAGACCAAAACTAGGCCACCCAGAGTTGTCCTAAGGCTTGATTGAACCTATAGGAACTCACTCTTGAGTCTCCACATGTTGGTCTTAGTCATCCCAAATGACATTTGAGGTCTTATAACCACTCGGGTGGGACTTCACAAGAGGAGTCAAGAATTCGATCAACCCCATAGTTTGACTGAGGAGCGGTCCCCTTCCAGAAATGTGTGCAATTTGATCCTACACCGGGATCGAACCCCCAACCCAAGGGACTTACTCCAAAGACTGTAATCAATGAGCTAGGCTAAGACATATATATATATATATATATATATATATTAAAATTTATTTCTTTGTAAAATGCATTTAAAATTTTCTAGAAAATTTTTTTAAAAAATTTTACTTCTTTTTTATTATTTTGCAGTAAAACAAACTATTCAAAAGAATGTAAAAAATCTAGCATTCAAACAAATCTTTGCTAATTAGAAATCTTAATTATCCATTTTTTATTTTGACATTGAAATTATCCTTGGTGAATTTAACTCTTTATCATAACCCTCAAGGGGAAGACACTAATACAGTCCCCTAAAAAAAGATGCAGGGCCCCTTCTTTATTGGGGAGAGAGAGGGAAGAGGTGGTGGTCTCACAACTTTTAGAAGATGTTTTAATTATTCTCCCAAAGGTCAAATTGACCTTAGAGAATACATTTATTGTATTGCTCCTAATAATGAAACTAGTGAGTCATCAGGGCAAATCATACGCCTAAAACTTTGTAGTATTATCCATGGATTCTAGTGAATCTACCTATTTCACTAAAAATTTAAAATAAAATATTCTAGAAATAAATCTAGAAGGTATCCATATTAAGGCTACTAATTTATTAATTGAAAGATGTGGTAATTATCCTCCCAAAGGTCAAATTGACCTTAGAGAATACATTTATGGTATTGCTCCTAAAACTGAAGCTAGGGAATCATCAGGGGCAAATCATATGCTCAAAAATCTCAAGTACTAGCCATGGCTTCTAGTGAATCTACCTATTTCAATAAAAAAATAAATACAATATTCTAGAAATAAATATTGAAGATATTCATATTAAGGCTACTAATTTCTTAATTGAAAGATATTTAGAAAAAAAAAACATTTTCCAAATGAATCGAATTTGACCACAAAGGTCTATGAAAAAATCCTAATTCAACTGAAATTTTTGGAAATTACCTACAATTAGAATGATGCCAATCAAAACATTATGTGTGGCAAATGTGTCATACATAATATTATCCATCACGGAGATTGGGTATCAAACTCCTATAAGGATAAAGAAATAATTCTATCCTCTATTCTTCAACACAGAATTTCAATAAATTATTGGAATTATGTTCAGACAATGATGAAAGTCTTCTTTTTTGCCAATACTAAACAAAAACATTACTGGATGTTTATTTTTAATAAAGAATTGTTTTTAAGATATATTCTAGCCTAGTTTTATAGATGATGGAACTACTTCGGTCTAGAGTTTGAAATATTGCCTAATAGCATAAAAGGCATATTTGATAGATGGGTAGTATTATACTAAAAAAATATGATCTGTTCCAAATGAAAGTTTGGCTCAAGGGCAATGTTTGACATATTTTTTCATAGATTGTCTGATCCCTTGAATTTGGTTATGTAATATAGATTTGGGAAAACATTAATTCAATTTACTTTGTCTTCAAAGGCAATTCCTATTAAAATGGTAGCCTCAAATTAATAAGAAAGGAAAACTGAGGCAAATTAATGCTATTCTACAAGCCTATGAAGCATATCCCTCATGCAAATTTCGTAGAAACTTATTTTTCTGAGGAAGTTGAGGGATTCAAGAAAAATATCTTATGAAACTACAGTTCATATTAAGAAGAAGAATATAGAAAACTATGATCGACAGTTTCAAAAGATATTCCAGACTTTGTTGAACAAAATGAACATCGACAATGAATCCATAGGTGACTTAGAAGATTGGAATGATAAAGAATTAACCCATGTAATTGCCAACAACCCACATGACCAGATGCCAGAGCCAGAAATACTAGGACCATTTGAAGATGTGAGAGAATTCTAGAAGTAGATAAAAGATAATAATGGAGACAAACCACTCATAAGCATTAATTAGTGGTAGGGACCACTTAATACCAGATGAAATCTTCTTTATGTTCTCTTAATTTAAGGTTGACTTATTTATTATACTTTAATTTCCTTGCTTCTCTAGAAGTGTTATCATGTTGAGCTCCACTTTTAGCTTTGTTTAGTTGTATTAGGATTATGTCCCCAATTATATATAGATAGAGTCCTTATTTATCATTGAATTGTGCAAGTATATAATTAGTTTTTAAGTGCACTTAAAGAAGTCTTCTGCTAGTATTTGTAGTAATCTTCCACTGTATAAATATGCCATATTTATAGAAATTTGCTCTTTCATATAGCTTAACCCATTTATTTATTATTATATATATATATGGTTTTTAATTATCAGATGTATGTATATGTACACACACATATACGTACATACATACATAATACACGCACACACATACACATGTGTGTGTGTGTGTGTGTCTGAGAGAGAGAGAGAGAGCACTAAAATCTCGTGATATTTCATATCCAACAACTAAAACTCAAACATTACCTACCATTGAACTGTGAACTTTGTCGCCTGAAATAACTAGGAAGGCGGCGACAGGATCACAGGTGATAATGCCACTAAAAGGAAACATAAACCGTCTTTTTCCTCATTTTTGTTTGTGTATTTTGTCAGATTTGTTGTTCGCAAAGAGATATTTCGTGCTCGTCTTCGTTGGGATCAGATGACGACGATGGTGTGGTGCGAACAGAAAAGGGGACTATCATGCTGATAGGTCGGGTGATTGCTTTAGTAGAAGAAGATACATCTCTCAGAAGAAGCTCGGGTTGGGGGATTTCTCCACATTATGACTTGCCTACGACGCGAGATGCAAGGTACGATCACTGTTTATGCTCTAACATTGGTACTTAAGGGATTATTGATCGTCCGATGGTGAGTCATAATCGATCACTTTTTATGCTTTGTTATGAAGTGTTATGCACTATTGGTTTTTTCCCATCAACATTATTTGTAACACCTTGATTTATGCGTCAATTATTTTGCATGCGAAGACTTGATTATATGGGTGTTATTTCTTGGCAAAATTTAGACTGTTTGAGCAATTTTGACGAAGATTGAGTCAAGTTAAACTTAAATTTCATCATGCCAACGGCTTGTCATTTTCATTGTTCACATTTTTTTATCATAAAAAAGACTCCTGTTTGAGCAATATTGATATTTCGAATTCGCTTGCACAATTTAGTTTACCTGTGTGTAATGTTAGGCGCGACCAGAATTACCAAGGCATTAAGTTGATACTATTCCCTTTTGGCTTGCACTAGTAATAGTGTACTCTCTTTGAGTAGAAGTGTTAAAGTGATTCTTTTACCCATCAACATGAGAGGCTTTTATAGTTTTTGTTAATGAATGAGAGATTAGTAAAATTCAACAAAGATTAAAATGGGAGTGTACATACATTTGTTAGGTTTCAAATCACAATACATCATATATACAATCTTTCATTTTGCATTATTTACTTCATACTTATTTTTTACTTTTTGCAATCATTTACTGATTTCTCTAGCTTATTCTAACAATTGATTTCTTGTGATAATTAACTCAAGGGGAAAAAAACATGAGAAAATGCTAAAATTAATTCTTTGTGTGGTATTTATCAATTCCTTTAGCCAAAAAAATTATGAGCACAATTAAACCAAATAGCAATATCATTCAAGTTGCTTATCAATCTCATTTTTAGATTTCAAATTGCAAAATATTGAAAAATCAAATTATTGCTTTTGTTATGAATGAAAGAGAAAAAACGTTTGAAGTTTTAATCTCTATTATGCATATAATTATTTTATATAAATAAAATAAATATTTTGATATCTAACTTGGCATAACATACTCTGTAAATTTATATAAAAAATGTTTTTATTAATTAAACAATTTCTAGGACGCCCAATTCATTCATCTTAGTTATGCCCTAATATTCTTAGTCCATAATAGACATTATCAATTCAATCCAAAACTGCCACCAACATTGTCATTGCGAGGCCACCAAATCGTTAAGAGATATTGTATCCTTAAGGATTCATAAGTCATAATGGATCCAATTTGATTATTTTTATTCATCCACATGTTCTCCTAATAAAACATCTAAAAAAAAAAACATACCAAGTCCAATGGTATTTACATTTCATGCCATTCGTCTTCAATCTTGATCCTCTGGTCTTCCTCTTGGATGGCTTCTATCCTTAGGTGTCACCACCTAACTTTTTCTCTCTCTTTAGCAATTTTTTAAACTCTAATTTCTTTCTAAAAGAAGACAAGCAACAAAAACAAAACCTTATTTTCACCACGTCAATCAAGTTTGTGCTAGCTAGGATAGTTGGCTCTTTTTTTAAAGAAAGATAGGATTCTTGAATAAAGGATGATGAACCTCCAAATTTGCTCATAATTGTATTATCATCAGGACAAATTTTAGCCTCATTTGAGGTAAAGTTGCTTAATTAGCAAAACTGTTATCTTTCCTGCACCTCCAGCAAGTTTATATAAAATTTTAACCCTAAAACATCTAAGTTGACTAATTTTTTGAAACATGTAAAATATTTAAATCTAAGATTTATATGTTTGAAAATAAAGCTAAAAGACAAGGTCCATAAAATTATCATAATATACACAATTTGATGATTTTTTTAGCTTAAACAATGCATAAATTATAGAGTAAGAAATATTAAAAATTACTTAAGTGACCATGCCAACTTTCATCTTATACTTTCATCTTATATAATAAAAATTAGTAGCACACTAAAAATTTTCCATTAATAACAAAAAAATTGATTTAGAATCCAAAAGGTCTTTAAAAAACATGGTCAAAAGTATGAATAAAGACTCCAAAAGATTGTTTGAAGGGCCAACCTAGCCCTGATTTATCTATGCTTGTACTGAAAATGAGCACCTCATCAAGTTAATTCCAAATTTACCAAAAATGGTCTGAATGTGTGTTAATTTGGCCACCAAAAATACCAAAAAATGATAAAATTTTTAACTAAGCACTGTTCACTTCATTTTGTATCCTTTGTGGCACCATTGCTCGTCCAACCAGTTGATTAACTAGTTGAGACCATCATTGAAATGTATTCAAAATTAACATCTATATAAACTCAATGAATCGTGAGATGAATATTTTTGGATCCTTATAGTTCACAATAATAGCACTATAGAGCTCTAATTTACACCAAAAAAAAAAAAATTTACTCGACTAATTATTATAATCGTTGCTCGAGTGCAAACACTGATGGGGAGGTATTAATATATAGATCTTTTCTTCCGATGTAAAGATGGGGAACGAAATGTGGTTATTTTGGATATTTTTACCTATGTAAAGCCGAACAGAGGGCCGCCTAATTTTTCTGTACGGACTCCTGACGTAGCTCTACATGCCGCGGAGGTTATTTTCAAGTTATTTCAATAACCCAGAAATAACCCGCGATTTTTATTTTTGGTAACTCAGAAATAATATACACGGCACGTAGAGCTACGTCAGAAACAGAGGTCCAAAGCACTGAAGTCTTCGCGATTGAAACAACAATAAAATACCAGTACGTTCGAAGGACGTCCGGCGTCATTGCAGTACCAAACAGTTGCACTCGTTAATGTTATCTGGTTTGGAACTGGACTACACCGTGCTCTCAAACGCAGCCCAACCATGCATGATGCTCAATGCTCATCTCCTCATAGCATTGACTTATGACAAATTCCACCCTCCAAAAAAATAAAAGCTTTGGGTCAAATGCCCCCAATTATTCAATAAATCATTTAATACAAAACAATCAGTCTCTACCTCTTTCATGGGAAAACAAACATCTAATTACTTCAGATCTACAGTATCAATATACAAGCATAAGAAACATTAATCCAAGAGGAATCTTCTGTAAAAATATTCCCCCAAATAAAATGAAGAAGAGGAGAAAATACAGAAGTGTATAAAAGCATCTTCTTTGATCTTCTGAAACCATGAGGGGGGCATCAGAACCTCAGAACCGGCCGCCGGCTAGCCGGCCCATCGGATATACAAAACCGTCCCCTGGCCGAGATCGTCGGAGTCGAGAATTTGCGGGTTGTCATCGAGAATTGAGAGAGTCCTGCACTTCACACTTATGGTTTGCAGAGTCTCTCCTTCCTTCACCACATAGATCTCATCACATGGCCGGTCTCCGGGGAAGCTTCGAGCAGCAAACACGGCTCCGTTAATGGCAGCTGAGAGCAGCAGGAACGCCAAGAGGTATTTTGTGGACTTCATCATATCTATGTTGTTTGGTTTAGCTTCGTGGATTTATATAAATGTTGGAAGGAAGGGAAGACGGGGTCAGGAAGGTTTTATGATTTTTAAACGGAGGGGTTACGTGGGCGGCCGTTTGAATTCAAAGGGGGGATGCGGTTTCTGCGGACCGTTTCTTTTCTTTCCTATTGGTGAGACTTATGGCTTTCTGGATAATGGGCTTTAATTTGAGGTGGGTGGGCGGGCCGGCCCAATTGCAAGAGGGTTGGAAGGATTGTGCTGTATTGTAAATTTTTTAGAATGATTTGATAAAATTATGTATTTGGTATGAAGAAGTACAAGTATAATGTAAGGATTTAATGAATTTAAAGTTCTTTCATTGGTTCATTTTGACTGAATTTTGAATTTGGCTGATTTGACTGAATTTAAATTACTTTAAAATGTTATTAATATACTGGTCGTCGGACTTCATCGCCCGTTGCCCACCTTTCCTTGTCTCCTGCTGCAACTCCCCTACCGCCCGCTCAGCCCCTCCCCCCTACTGTTGTCTGCCGCCTACTAATCTCCTCCCAGAAAAATTATTACATTATTTTCAATCAACTTCAAATTATATATATATATATATATATATATATAATTTATTTATTCTTAGTAAAATTTATTGTCTAATACCTTAAAAAAAATTAACATATGTATTTTTTCTTAATCTTAATCTTATTATTATTATTATTATTATTATTATTATTATTATCTGTACATTGAAGATGATTCTGCCCCACTAATAAGAGAGCTTTTTTTGTCTAAATTTTAAGAATACTTAGAAATACATAGTATGATTCCTATGTATTTTCATATGCATAAAATCCAAAGTTTAAATATCACATATAAAATACATGTATTATTTAAAAAAAATGGAAATAATCATTTTCATGGATGAATTTATTCATTTATGAAAGTAAAATAGTATTGCATGAACAAAATATGTTGAACTAGATCCGACTACTATGGATGGGATGCTCAACGAAAAATCAATCCAAGTGAGCACAAAGAACTCCAAGTCAGCATGGAGCAAGTCAAGCAGGTCATCCAAATAACGAACGAGTGACTAAACAACATATGAGCTGGCAAAGCGACGCTCTAATCAGGAAGGATTTGGTGAAAGTATTGACCGTCTTGACGGTTGCGTTAGTCGACTAACGATAAAGAATCTCAGATGCGTTATTGATATTTCATATTATAACTTCGATGCTCCGATCAGGAACGATTTAGAGAAAATAATGACAATATTATCGGTTTTGGTGGTCGACCAGGTGTGATTCATGGACAAATCTTCTTGCGCTCTATTCATCAGGTGTGATTCATGGACAAATCTTGGTCCAAGAGTTATAAACATAAATATAAATTGTTCAACATTAGATATATAAATACAAAAAAAAATATATATATATGTGGCATCTACATAAATTTCTCTAATGTTTAAGAGAAAAATATAACCAAATGAGGCATATTTAGCTAACTTTACCACATTTGGATCAAAATTGCATTGCTTATTGGTGATAGGGTGAAATTAGCCCGTCAACATTATTTGGACCGTGAACCGGTCCATTTAGGACATGAGTATTATAATAAGAATTTTCATGCATTTGTTGGCATAATATTAATTCATTAAATTCTATGACACAATCAAACAATGTTTAAGAAGGACCACATTAAGAAATCCATTACGAACAAAATAAGAGAAAAAGTCAAGGATTGGTTTGAGAAGTATTCAAATGTTCAAGATTTTCAATCTAATTATGATTTAATTTATATCGGGATATTTTGATAGTCCTATTTAAAATCATTTAGGTCCTGTTTGAAACCTACCTGTAACCCACCTGTAACCTACAAATATATGAAAACAGAACCGTGGAACTTAATAGAAGGTACATATGTAGGTTACATGTAGATTACAGGGAGGTTATAGAGGCTATAACGTGGATATAACCGTCATGTAACATATGTATAACGCTGCGTACCTCTTACGTACGCAATTTTTTTCCCATGTTGAGAGCACTTCCTATTTTTTTCATTTTTAGTATTACTTTTGTTTTTAATTTATATTGTTATTATTTAGTTTATGATTTAACAAAAAATGAGTAAATGTTTCCTATATTCAACCAAATGTTAGTCTATAAATCATTTATTCAGGGTCATTAGGGTCTATTATGCAATTGTCAATTTGGACTTCAATTCTTTATAGAAAATTTGCCATGGCAGGTAGCAGGAAGCAAGGTAGTGTTAATTTGTAATTACTTGGAGAGAATGAAGCACAGGCTTCCAACTGTAATGCTTTTAACAGAGCTTAGAACAAATAAATGGAGATAAGACATACTCCCTATGTTTTTATAAACAATTGGCAATGACTTGATCCTTACCAGAGGCTGATTAACTCAAAATAGGATGATCTTTTTTTAAATTATTATGGATAGATTAGAAGTTGCACTTGTATTTAAAATAGGCAATGATAGAACTAAAGTTTTAAAGTAGATAAGAGAAAAAAAAATTATTATAAATAAACAAAAGTAAAAAAAACAAAAGAAAAATTAAATTTTGATAAGTTGTATAATTAAGAAGGTAAAATAATTTTTATATTATGATAATTATATGTTATTTATTTCTTTAAGTTTAAAAGATGTGTGCCATCCAACCCTTTCAAAATCCATGATATCTGTTGTTTAAAATGACGTCTGGAGCATATATGTCATCAAAAATTGGGGGTCATTCTAACAAATTTTATGGCCACTAATGATGATCGAAAAATTATGCTAAAACATAAAATGGTTGACTTGAAGTTATAATTTGAGAAGTAAAAAAGATGAAGTAGAGAATTGAAGCATAAACTTTGAATTGAGCTTGAAGAAAGATAAGTATAATTTCCTAGGACTATATTTAATATTTTCACCTCCATTTATTCTTACTACTTGCTCACCTCATATAGGAGAGGTGTTGGGGTTATTTTGGTCTTTATTGGTTATTGATGGATGGTAGGTATATATGTGGAGTTTTGTTATAGTGGTTAGCTATAGTCGTGCCTCATCGCTCCTCTTCTCCTTTAGGACCCCAAAGTCAATCTTTTGTTGTGCGTCTGATGAGGCTGTGGTGAAGTGAGCACTTTTACACCTCAAGTTGAGGATCTAGGGGGTAGATCATTAGCTTGTCGGTAAGTAGTTGGTGTCTTATGAGCGATATGGAAAATGTCTGCAATCAGGTCTTCCATCATGATGTGCTAGAGCTATTTTTGCTATGCATTGAAATGCTAATGGTGTGAGTCAATTGTTTGGGTTAGTAATTTTGATTAAAAAGATGTAATTTGATTCCTTCTTTCTCATTGTGTCTCATCACAAATTATACACACTATTTTTTGATCCATCAGTGTTGGAGATGTTCTATTTTGACAGCATCACGATGAGATAACACCATCGCGATGAGATCAGGCCAACTGTTCTTGATTCAATAAAATGTTGGTTATCGAGGTTGGTAAATCTAAGTGAGGGCATGTCCCTTAATAGATTCTCTTCTCAGCATAGCTCATCATAAACTATTTTCTTTTCTTTCTTGGTTCATCAGCTTTATCGATTAACCAAGCCTTGACAAGTGATGTCTTCTTTGTTGAGTAAGTCTAGTTTTGCACCAACGTATCTACCTTAATGTCAATCATTAAAAATAAAAAGTTAGAAATTTAGTAACAAGACTGGTGTGGAATAGACTTATCATGACTTATAAGACTTGCAATTTATATTGAATTATCAGATTCAAGAAACTTAGCACCATAGACTTATAAATCTAGAAGTGAAGCAAGAACACCATTTCAAATGTGTTAGTCTATCGATGAACTTTTACAAATCTTTCCCTTCCTTGATTTGTATGCATCGGTCTGGTGAAATGTCAATTGATCATGTGTACGCCTTGGCTTAGTATGTCTAGTGTAGGATTTATGTAGATACTCTCTAGCATCGGTCATTGAATATCTTGGGATTAGGGTGCTAAGCCTAGTGTGGAACTGAACATCTTTCCATGGGTTTAGCCTTATTGGTTCGTCAGTGTTGGAACAATCCCTTTGTGCCACCATCAAGATTTGATTAAGTTCATTAACCTTGAGCCAATCATGGTCGATTATGGCCATGCAAGAAAGTAAAACACATATTCATGGAGGCCCTCTTAATATGACTTGGGTTATGGTCATGCTATGCAACCTGTTTAAAATCTGGTTTGAAGGTCATGCAAGAAAGTAAAGACAATTTTAAAAATCTTGAAATGTTTTGATGCTAAATTTTGATTTGTCTTAATATTTTATTGGGATTCTATACAAAATTTATAATTTTTAGTCCTTGAAGAGCTAAAATGATTTTCACATGATTCTCAGACAAACCATAAGTAAAAAGGGTGTAATTGTAAGACACACTGCACTATAAAGTAAAGAAAGCCAAATACAAAATAATAAAATGTCGAGTGCAGTTGCGTCGGGCAACATATCCTCCCAAGCATCACATATACACACTTGGTTTTAATTCTATATATCAAAAGATTTAGAATTAAGGTATGGGACATAAAAAAGCTAGTCCAGGTCCTTGTCACATGGTTCTACCCTTCTTGCACCTCCAAACCCATTCTTGTTCCTTATTTCTAATACATACTCTCTTAAGGACTATAAAAAGTACACAATTAAGTCAAAAAAAGACTCAAACTGCAAAATAGAAGGGTTAACATATGTTATATGCATGCAACGTAGTGAACCATGCCTGGTGGGAGCAGAGCTTATAACATGTATAGAAAATGTGTTAAGTGTGAATTATAATACTCCTCCATGTTGAACATGACTCCTTGTAAGAAAACTGCCCCAGCATACTAGTGCACACGTCTCATACCCAAATAAACACACAAAAAACAAAAGAAAGTGATGTATGGCTAAGGAAAACAAATCAGCTCATAACTATAGCTAGGAAATCAAAAATACTACCTAACACCTCAGTCCTAGCCTAACACATCATCTAACATATTGTGACCTAGTCACAACATCTAAGTGAGTGCAGGGTGAAGGTAAGAAGGCAAGCGTGTGTTTTGATGAGCTTGTTGCCTCTAACCTCATCCTAAGGATCAAAGGATTCTGAGAGGTGTCAGTAGATACAAATTTTTAAATGTACAAAAGCATTAATAAAAATTTTGACCTTATATATGCTCTAAATACTTGGATGCAATAGTTTAAAATATATTTTAAAAATATGATGGATATAAGTAATCATAATGTAAATATTTATAATTTTTAAAAAGGTCTTAAAAATAAAGGAAATCCTAATTCGCACCTATTTGACCCATTGGAATCTTAATACAACATATGCATGCTAGTCACGGTGTAATGGCTAGTATCGCACCTATTTGACCCATTAGAACCTTAATACAACATATGCACGATAGTCACGGTGCGATAGCTAGTATTGTCCACTGAGACATTCAGTGGGGAATATTCGCTATCATGTTGTGACTAGTAATGGGCCACTCAACTAATGAGATAGATTTTTCATCGAGGCAACCCAAAATACACATGCAAATGCAAACTGATCCAGGACATGGAGATTGCTCTAGCAAGGTAGGGGGATCATGAAATAGTAAATATTCATCATAAGAACATGGTGGCATATTCCCATGATGAATGTGTTGACTGTGCAAAAATGCAAATGAAAAGGTCAAGGTGTTAGAGGCTTCCCAAATCCTGACCCAGATGATGAGTGAGTGGAATTCCTTGTCAAGAGGGTTCTCAATGACCAAGAAGACAACAACCAAAGGAATGCCTTCATCTTTTTGCTCCATGGATTTCAAACGTCCTTCCAGATGACGTCACAAGGGCAAATAGCGAGATTAGTTCAATCCAGTCTTTCAAATTTTGGGCTAAAAAAAGGGGGGTAGGTTTTAGTCTTTAGATTTGTAAGGGAAAATGTAAAGCACCTTATTCTATGGGGTTTCCTCTAAGCCTACAAAATCCCTAACAAAAATTCTCTAACATCCAGACCTAAGGGCTCTTGGAATGAAAATCATGAGAGTTAAAAAGATCTCATCGATGCGGTGCTTTATGACACATTCTCTAGGCTTGTTCAAGCTTCTTTGAGGTGAGGATGTCGAAGCCAGATTCCTTCTCCAAGATAATGAAAAAGCTCTCCTCGTCAGAGAGATTGATTGGACCACCAGATTTCTCTTTCTCCAAAGTGATGAAGAGCTCTCCTCATCAAAGAGGAAGAAGAGTTCACTAGAGTTCTCCTTCTCCAAAGCTAAGAAGAAGCTCTCATAGGCTCAACTTATAGGGAGTCACCAGAGAGGAGGAAGGTGACTACGGAAGTAAGGGAAAACGAGAAGGGAAGATGAGGAGGATGGAAGAAAATGACTTCCCTTGTCTTTTCATTGAGGAAGATGAAGAACCCCTTAATAATCTCCTTGAAGTTTCTTTCCCCAACTCTCTCAAGCTCTTTGCTTAGCCCCTCCCAAAATGGCAGCTGTACTTTAGCCTCCCCAAATAGGAGATATGCTTTGGTTGTTGAGTAAGAAGTGACCATTTACCTCATTAGGAATGAACTTAGGTTACTCCCCATGTTATTTTTGTTTTACGGACTAGACAAAATGCATTGTTTGGTGGTCTTTGCATCGTCATTAACAATGGAATTTTGGAAAGTGGAGGGTTGAAGTTGCAAAACAAGTTGTGTCGCTGGGGCCTATCAAATTCGGCAATGGTCACCCCATTTTTCAAAGCTTTATGGATGAGGCACTAGCATGACCATGCCAGAGAGCTGGTGTAATTATGTCAACTCTGTCTGGTCAGCATGGTCATGCCACCTTTGGGTGTGGTTACGCTGGTTGAGGGGCTTGCGCACCTCTCTAGGATTTAGGCGTGCTGATGCTCGTACCCCACTATAATTATGCTAGGGGTACTGATAGGTCAGTGTGACCACGCTCGAAGCAGGTGTTGTCAAGCCGATTGTAAGGCTTTGGGGCTCTTGGAGAGGCGTGGCCATGCTAATTTTGGGTGTGGTCACGCCACAATTTGAGCATAACTATGCCCAATTTAAGTGTGGTTACATAGGTCCCCACATAAGTTAGGCTTCCAAAAAGTCTATCAATGGGGTCTTGAGCCTCGTGGCAACTTTTGAGAACCGAATATGAGTAAGACATGATCGTCAGACCTCTGTAGAGGCCATAAATGCATCCTCAGAGCTCGAGAAGACCTTCCATATATGTGCGACAAAGTAAAAAAGGTAGTGAAGTAAAATCCATTTATTTGGACCCTTAAGAATCAGGGCATAAACATGTATGGAATAATCTCATTGATGTTCTGCTTTGTGAGAATGTTTTTATCTATAAGACACAACCCTCCATGTTGTAGAAACAAATTTCAATGTGGAGGGAATTGAAAGTGATGTCAACCTGGCGATGATTGCCCCCGAGCACGAATATGGTGGTATAGGCCCCAACTATTACATCGGAAGTGTTCACTTGAAGGTCATATGAGCTCCTTGAGTCACAATGTGCCATGTATGATCCCAACATGGCCTTGTATCACTTAAAAAGGATGCCTCTGTCGGTCGCCAAATTGAAAATTGTCAGTCGCCGGAATGGAATATCCCGACGTCCAGTTTAATTTAATTTATATATAATTTGGGAAAAAGTAGTATTTTAAATTTTTAAAAATGCAAGACCGAACTGATCTCATATCTTCAGTAGTTTAAATAAACAAGCATAATACAATAAGTGATGCATTTATCCTGAAGGGCGGACATACTACTTACTAATAAGGGCTCGATTAACTAAACTAAAAAAATTATGACATCCGTTTAAATCTGCGAAAAACCATTTTTATGTTGACCGACAAATTTTCCTATTTAATAAGAAAAATTAAATAAGGTTTATATAAAGCTACGTATGCTAAGAAGAAACTCTCATAGGCTCGACTTGCATTACTCCATTTAAGGTGGTCTCATACCTATCTCGAGGAAATTGTGTCATATTAGGAAGGAAAGCTCAAGGACTCACATCAACTTAAGAGGTGGCAGAAAGAGCAGATCAAGAAGGAAAGTGCGATGACTCGCATCCAACTCAAGAGCTGATTGGAAACATATCACTACATTGGGAAGGAAAGGTTGATAACTCACATCCAACCCAAAAGATAGCAGAAAGATCAGATTGAGAAGGAAAACACAAGGACTCACATCCAACTCAAGAGCCGGTCAGAAAAATTTCACTACGTTGGGAAGGAAAGATTGATGACTCACATCCAACCCAAGAGGTAGCGGAAAGATCAGATTGAGAAGGAAAACAAGATGACTCACATCTAACTTAAGAGCTGATTGAAAACATATCACTACGTTGGGAAGGAAAGCTTAATGACTCACATCCAACCCAAGAGGTAGCGTAAAGATCAAATTGAGAAGGAAAACATGATGACCCACATCCAACTCAAGAGCTGATCAAAAACATATCACTACATTTGGAAAGAAAGCTCGATGACTCACATTAAACCCAAGAGGTAGCAGAAAGATCAGATTGAGAAGGAAAGTGCGATGACTCACATCCAACTCAAGAGCTGATCGGAAACATATCACTACATTGGTAATGAAAGCTCGATGACTCACATCCAACCCAAGAGGTAGTGAAAGGGAATCAGAATCTTGGGACTGACCCCGAGAATAAAATGAGAATAGTGTAGAGAATTTGTGGTGTTAAGCTCATAGATAAGTGGCATATGATGATTGACATTAGTGAGAAATATCTGTAAGATTTTGTGTAGAGTGTGAAACTTCGTGGGGATGTGAAGAAATTGGTGCAGACAAGAATAATCATGATGCGAAAGCAAAGAGTAAGAAACTTCGAACTCGAGAGAAACAAACTCTACAAATTTATCATTTTCTTTTCTTGTTGTCTTTATTATAATTTAATTATCAAAATATATTTTTAAAAATTGATTTTTGTTGATTGAGTTTCAAAAATATTTTAGATTTTAATCATCAGAATTTCATTGAATTGTTCTTTGTTCATTATAATTCAGAACCAGCGTATGGTTCTATGGCTCTTTATCAATCACACAAAAGGGGCAATTTGATAAACATGTTGAAATATGAAAAAAATTTCATTAATCTGCTTCAAACAGGTGTTACAAACTGAATACATGTTGAAGCACAAAAGAGAAAACATGTTAAATATATCTGAAACATTATATGTTAAGTACATATCATATATTGAACACATCTGCTACACTTCACATCATATCTGCTACATCATGACACGGTACAAAAGTGACCACTGACTGTCTGTTTGTCCTCTGTGGGGTGAGCTCCTGATCAAGCTAACCAACTAAGTCACGCTCCAGGACAAGAATTCCTTTTACGTGTACTTGGAGGTGCAACCATCTCATAGCTAGTACGGGCACAGCTCCTCCAACTCTGGATTCAGACGGAACCCATACGGTACTTTACTATCATCCATTCTTTTAAATGTCACAGACACTCTGCGATGTCGTACTCCCAAAATGTAGTGCTTCGCTAAGTCTGCTTCATTTCCCTTTAGAATTAGTACTGAACTCGTTGGTAGAAGTATCTCGATGGATCCTCTGAACTCCCCAGGTCCAACAACATCGATCTCTTTTCCGAACAAGATGTTACTTCGGCTCATGAAGGACACCATGTAGAAGTGCTTTACAAATTCATTTTGGTCTATGTGCGGATGGATGCAATCTCCTTTATCATAAATAGTAATTATGCAACTATTCAGAATGCAGTCCGCTGGTAGTATACTCCATCTGACCATCCTTTTGATCATTCTCTTTATCTCAGAAGGTAGAGGATCCACCTCGTTGTATCTGAGGATACCTAGGGGTTTCCTTTCTTATCATCGACAAAGTTATAGTAGCAACCACACTAGATGGTTATTTTGCCTTTCCTATGCATCCATTTCCACAGCTCTGACTAAGTTTTCTTCATTAGTAGACCAGCTTGACCTCTGTCTCTTAGGTCAAATACACGGTCAAGAATTTTTCTTTCATCATTTTCGGAGAAAACTCCTGTATATAGCTTTAGGCTTTCCAAAATATTGACGAAATTTCCTTGGATTTCTTCATAGAATTCAAATTCTCGCTTCTTAAATCTGTTCATCTTTTCCAGTTCTGTCTTGGGAATCCTTTGAGATTGTCGGGGCGGCTCCCTCATCTCAACATTTGTAGGATACCATGTCTGACTCGGCTCTGTGGATAATGGAAAATATGACTCAGTATCTGGGTATGCTGCCTCCTGACACCATGTATCGGCGGTTATGAACTCCCAAAGGAACTGTAGTGATCCAAGTAGAGTACATTGCATGTCGGGCACTCCACGAATGCTCCTCTGCAACAAACTCTGACTCATCCTCTGTAACAGGCAGACTAGTAGAGGTCTCTCTCATGCAATGATCATAAATTTCCCCCTCAGGAATCAGGGTGAGTGTATTTTTTGTCTCTTTCATACGTCTCTTTTTTCTCACGTAAGAAGGCTATGTGCTTGTGGCGATTAGTGTTACGGCGTTAAGTTCTTCTTAGTGTCGCATTTGACATTCTTTCTTCATCAGCATCGATTAAATTCCCCATCGGTGCAGTTATCATGGACGAAAACCAGCTAGTCCCTTCCATCGAATTTTGTTGTGTTATCACTTTCTTCCTCTTTAATGAGGAGTCTTCTTTGGTACTGATCCTTAGCAGTGACGGTAATTCTTCTTTCTCTTGGCGACTGACTATGTCCATCAGGGGACCCTCATAATCCATGTTGACATGCTGAAGTCTAAGTCAAAGTTTACGATGCCACCCTGAGCTGCACTTTCTTTGTTCGGTGCGAGATTCAAGTTGTCTCTAAAGGCGAAAATCAACTTTCGTCCCGACATTTTTCTGTAGAAGACAGAAAAACATCAATGCGCTAAAATTTAGCACGAACAAAAACAAAAAACGAAGCACTTATTAAACAAAATAAATTTTTAATTTAAACAGGTGCAATTTTTATTTATTTAATTTATTTAAATTTAATGAAATTTCAAAATAAAAGACAAAAGGAAGAAGTTAAAGTGAACAAACTCAAAAATTTCATTTTATTGAGGTTAATTTTATTACAAAATTTTGGACCCAGTCACAGGTGCTTGGCCAAATAAATAACCCCAGAACAATCAAAATTTTAAAAGCTTGATTTCAAGCGACATCACGTCGGGTAATATGTCTTCAAGTAGCGGCCATTAACCGGCAACATAGGTCTTTCGCCCCGAAAATCCACCAGCTGGTAAGATCCATCTGAATAGACCTTCTCTATGACAAATGATCCCTCCCAAGTTGGTTCAAATTCTCTTTCTATCTTTTGGTGTGCAAGAATAGGCCTTTTGAGAACGAGAACGAGGTCACCAACTTTGAACGCTCTCGGGCGGACCAATCCTTTCTTGGTAGAGCTCCAAATGTTGTTGTTCTTCTAGTCGTTTTCCCTCGATACTTTCCAATTCTTCAAGTATGAGTTGTGCACTTTCTTCCATTGTAATTTGGTTGGCAATGGAGACTCTGAGAGACGGTGTCTGAACTTCTAGCGACAGTACGGTCTCAAACCCGTACACAAGTGCGTAGGGTGTACATTGAGTGGGATTCCTGAATATTATCTGGTAGGCCCACAAAGCTTCTAATAATTTTTTATGTCAATCTCTTTTGTTTTCGTTCAATA
Organism: Phalaenopsis aphrodite; assembly: GCA_003013225.1. NCBI lineage: Eukaryota > Viridiplantae > Streptophyta > Magnoliopsida > Asparagales > Orchidaceae > Phalaenopsis > Phalaenopsis aphrodite. The sequence continues at coordinate 353,881 of NEWO01000136.1, read as the reverse complement.
TATTTTTTAAGATTTGCACGAGCGTTTTATTGAAGGCATTGGTCAGCCCGTTTGCCTCGGGATAGTAAATCGTAGAGCATCTCCAATCTATCCTATGTCGTTTGACGAAATTGTCGATCTTTGAGCTTATGAATGCTATCCCATTGTCGGAATTCACTCTGCGTGGTTTACCAAAACGGTAGACGATTTGGCTCTTGAAAAATTACATAACATGTTGTGTTGTAACCTCTCATAACGACATTACCTCTGCCCACTTGGAGAAGTAATCTGTAGCGGCAAGAATAAATCTATGTCCCTTAGAGGATGGAGGGTCTATCGAATCTATTATGTCTGTGCCCCAACACTCGAATGACCACGAGGCAATAGTTGGGTGTAACACCTTCTGAGGTTGGTGTAAGACCACCACGTGCACTTGGCAAAGGTGACACCTTCTAGTTGTATCCATGCAATTGAATATCATTGTTGGACAATAATATCTGAGTCTTTTGATCTTCATTTTCATTTTCGGCCCTTACTGATGAGCACCACACAATCTGGCATATACTTCTTTGACGGTATTTTGTGCTTCTGTTCTACTTAGACATCGCAGCCTCATCTAATCGAATGATCTTTTGTAGAGGACATATCACCAACTAGAGCATATGACATAGCTATTCTCGTGATGCAATATGCCTCATTAACTATACTATCTCATAAATTTCTTTCATAGTGTAACTAGTGTAACTTGTAGAAATAAAATGAAAGCAATTTCTTAAATTAATATAATCTTTCTAATTTATGTCCTACTACTCTCTTCTACAACTTCAGTGTATAACTCATATAATTGATTATTTAATAATTTGTACAATCTTGAACACCATTAAAATAATTATTCTCTAATTCTTTTACATCATATTATTCTTTAATTTTCTTTCTACTAAAAAATTAGATAAATTATAATAACACTCTCATAACTTCTAATTTAAATACTTATCTTATAAAAATTAACTTTGCTTTTATTCATCCTCTTCAAAATTAACCTCATCTTATATATCTTTTTTTTTTCAATTTATAATATGCTTAATTTTAGCATTCATCATGATTGTTCATAGTATTTTTTTCTTAAATATCACATTTAATAGCTTTAGTATTAGTATCACCATCTTTCCTTAATATGATCACTTGTAACCAATATTTTATTATTATTATTATTACTTCTAATCCATTTATATTATTCAAACTCTCATGATTTCTTATGTTAGTTTCTTAATATATCTCCTTTGCTCTTTTCTTCTTACGAAGTGTATTCTATAAACCACTAGATATTATAGTTACAAGCCTTATAGTTTCCTTAAATTATTATAAGCCTATGTATTATATAATATTTCTGACTCCATAAAGATGATGTCTCTTTATTAGTACATAATACATCTAGACTATCCAAAACTTTCACGAAAATTTAATAATAGAATTAGCCAACTTGCATCACATTAAGTTTGACGCAACTAAATACATTGAATTCTCCTCTAACAATTGAAGTTAAAAGATGACAATTTCTAGCCATTCAAATTCCACCTCATCATATGGTAGTAATTTATTTTGATTGATCTCTATGTTTTGTTAAGACAAACATCTAACACAATTACATCATATTATGTGGTCAAGCTGTCTCTTGGAATCACCATTGTAAACTTTTAAAATACACTCAATAAGAAATCTATTTATGATTTAATGATTCCACTTTTATAACTAATTCTTCTTCTCATTTATGAACGTGTCTTCTATTACAAGATCATAAGTTATTATGAAATCAAATATAACTTCTATCATTGTATCCATATCTCTTATTTTATAAGGGCCATAAATATCTAAACCTCCTCTAATAAATATTATTTCTTCATTAATTCTAAACTATAACAATTTTTCTATATTTTTGGAAAATTATAACTTTAAATTGTCTTCTAAGCTTATGGAAACAGGAGTTCTGTAAACAGGAGTTATGAAATAGTAAAAGTAGAGTTCTGTAAACAGGAGTTATGGAAGGACTTCTCGTCCAGTTTGGGTTGGGTCGATCGATTTACATCAAGCAACTATGGGTGGGTTAATTTGAGTTGTCCAGGCAGATTTACCCATTTTCTCCCATTTTAAGTCAGAATTACATTAGATCCAGTATGGTTTGCTGGTTACTGACTCTTGCCCGCATCCGATGCGGGATTAGAACACCCGAAAAACTGAAAAAAATACATAACTAAATTACTCATCTTTAAAGCAACAACATCAGCTTCCATCTTCTCCACAGCTAAAGTTTCTCAGACGTTAATTTAGGCTTCTGTTGCAGAAAGGTGAGATGATCAGCAAAGAGGAGATCCTTCATATACTTCAGTTGTTGCCACTCTTTCTCCATCAGCAGCTCCAACTCCTCAAAGTGCACTAGTTTTTCTTGGATTTCCTTCATCTGGAAATAGATATCAGCATGACTAGTTAAAAAAATAAAAGGAATAATAAGATATCTCGGCAGCTGCGAAATAGTAAGTACCTGGACATCCACAATGCCTGATATTGATTGTTCTATAGCCTGCTGTTCCGTGTTGAGCTGAGACTGTGCATTAGCAGCAGCATCTTTGTAAACTTCGGAACTCTCATCATCTTGGGTCAAAAGTGCCAATGAAAGAAGAGTTTTAGTTTCTGGGCCGATTCCAAAAATTAAATAGAAATACATCGTTCCCAAAAATGTAAAGCTTGGCAAGTTAAGCTAAATTGTATATTTTTCATCAAAAGCAATGTAAATAAAGTAAGACGCTGCTTGAATGATAACGGCGCATTTACTGTGAAGAGAAATAAATGATTGATATGATTGACACCTTCTTATTAACTTATAAGGCATATCAAATTAGAAATAAAAGTGTTCTAATATCAAGCAAAGTTTTTTTCATTATTGCTGGAACATATAATAGAAGCAAGGCAAATGGCACAACATACTTGCTTCCTCATTTTCTTGATTGTTCATACCAATCTTTCCACCATTGTCATTGTTGATACTGGATAGTTCATCCTCATTTAAAGCAGCAATGGCAGCATCTGTTGCAGTTTCAGTTACTTCTGGGCCAGCCATAGCTGCTAAAAAGGCCACCTGAGGAACAAGAAGAAAATGAAATTTTTCATAAACTCGAAAACATTCAAGGGAAGTGAAAAAAAAAACAATTTTTAACACAGATTTGACAGCTTTGCTGAGCATTGATGCCAGCATCTCAAATGAAAAAAAGCAAGAACATATTTGCAAGTCACTTGAAGCTTAGCCGGATAAAACTATGTAATGAATGAGATCTAGCTCATGTCAGAAACAAAAGGATAAAATGAAGCAAAAATATTTTTGGAGATCCACACTCTGGTGCCAGTATTTCAAAAGAAAATTAGTTATCACATCTGTTTGGATTTGGAAAATTCATGGGATCATTCACTTAAATTATAAATCAGGGGGCTGATAATCCTTGACAAGGGAAATCATTTCTACGAACTTACAGTAAAAGCATTATCTGGCTTTATAACTCAAAAAGGTTTTTTTTTTTTTTTTGAAGTCTTCCATTTAACCCACACTTCCCCTTGTCCTTCACTCCAAGATGTTATAAAATACGCCACTCGTAAAAGATGATAAAAAAGTTTCATCATAAAGAAAACCAAGCAAGAAAAGATTCTCATTTGGAAAAGTATATGGAGAGATGGGCCATATGTAGGGCTTTTCAGCATTTTCTTCTAAACAATTGAATTGAAATTTAATGAACTCCATCAAATTACGTTAAGCCATAGGATCATCATATTGGTTTTGCACAAATAATATAAAGAGAAAAGTGTCAAAATGATGCCCTGACTTTTTGCATCAAGTCATTTTAGCCTGAGGGTGTTGAAGCGTTTTTCTTTCATGAGGCGAGGGCGTGAGCTTCATATTTAACAAATTGTACAAATTAATAAATATTGGATAACTATAAAATGTGAAGTAATATTAATATTCCAACTTATTAGCACATAAAAAGTAATATAACAACATTCAAAATGAATAAAAAGAAATAAGCTAAAATGGTTATAATTAGAAGTAACACATTAATATCCAAACATGAAATTATAAAATAAAAATGGGTTATACAAACATTAAAAACCGAAAATTAAAACATCAAAACATAACAAGTTCAACATAAATCTTTCTCTCACTCATACTAGCCCCACTTAACAAGAATATAACAAGTCATGAACATTTGAATTTTTAAAATTAAAAGTTATCTCATCACCCAATTGATTTTCATTAGAACCATCGACACAATAAATTGTTTATCTCATGCCTTATCCTTAGTTGTATTTATATGCTCTCACTTTTCATTATCTTTAATTATAATTACCTTTTTAAAAAATAATCATCAATAAAAATATTAATAAAAAATAATAACTATGTTGATAATTGGAACTTCAACTACGAAAATTTTTATGAATATTTTAATTTTTATTTTATTGTTATTTGGTGGGTGAAGTGTGAGAACTAACAAGAAATGTAGATTGATATTACTTTTAATTTTACTTAAAAAATTTTGGATAGCCTCAATTGGTAACCTTTTTAGAGCATGAGGAGCTGGAAGTTGGGGTACTTTCGACCTAGTTAACAAAATTTAAGAGTTTATATAAAGGCTATTTTGACATGGAACGGTTCTCCATTGTAACGAAGCGAGTATTGTAATATGTACAGTTGAAACTTAAGGAGACTGAGCGGGATTGTTAATTTTTTGTCGAACAAGTAACTCTGTGTGCAATTAAAGGAATCTAATTGAGAAGTTCAACACAACATTCCATGCAAATTTTAGTAACTAGATCTCCAGTAGATTCTCATGCAGCAAACAGCCATCTATACCCCATACAATCTAACTCAAAACTCCATTTTGCACCTTCTATTTTTTTTTTTTTTATTTAATCAGGTTATTACTACATTTGAAGTTCATTTGTAAAATTTAACACATTTAAAATCTTCAATACTCCAATATTCCTGTAAGATTCCTAAGTTGTTAGTCATCAGCTTACTATTCCCTTCCTCGATGTTAAAAAGGAGGCTAATCTAAAAAAGAGTGTTTACACAGGCATCAAATTCACTTTTCCACTCAGAACCGATCCATTACATGTATAAATCCAAAATCCTCTGCTTATAAAAATAAATAATGTATGGCTAGGAAATAGCCAACTAGGAAATAGGATAGTTTCGGCCAGGTTTTCTTTAAGCCAAAAATTTCATTTTCAGTGGAAGCCAAAATCACCTCCAATTTGCTGATCATGATAACTTGTTAGCTTCTATTTCTCCCAATGACTTGCTTCCATTTTCAATTATATCATCTTGCATGAATGTGAATATATGTAGGTAAGTAGAATTTTCCAGAAGTTAAAGTTTGTTAGAAACTTTATGACCTTACTAGCAATTTTTTTTTTTAGGAAAATAACAAAATATTGAATAGGAATGCAGAGTCAAAAGTGAGACGACTTGACACCTGAGCCATTATGGGGTTGCTTGCATCAGCTAAAGGTGTTAACCGCCTTTTTTTTGAGAGACTTGGCTCTGTAAAATCAGCATCAACCTTATCATTTTCATTAAACTCTGGCGGTCCCAAGAACTGCTCCCCAGAAGGCAGCTTGATGAACCTGGCAACACAATCTTTTTCATTTCTGCCAACATGTTCTGCCACCTTTTTCCAATCTTCACCATAGTGCAAAACGGCTTCAAGGAGGTGAAGGGTCTCTTTGTCTGTCCACTCTGTCTTTGTTTCTTCACTAAGATCAACACGTTTAAAATCTGCTGAATTAAGACCAGCACGATAATTGCCACGGACAAAGCATCTTGCACAGAGAACCATATCTGTCTGAATTTCACAGAAAAGAAAAACGAAAGAGTTATGAGATGCAAGCTCGTTTCTGAATGCACGACACTAGTCCAAAAAGTAGTGTATAAAAATAAATGAATTGCTAGTTTATATGGAGTTCCAGAAAATAATCAGGGGGTTTGGTAGGAAAGAATCTATGTGAAAGTTTTATCTCCATGTTAAAAGTAAGATAAAAATTTGAGTGTTGAATTTTCCTCTGCATGTAACTTCAAAATGATCATCATAATGGTATGGTTTCTTCAATCAAGGGAAAAAATCAAGCAGTAATAATCTAAAATATATAGACAGCTAAACAGGATGCTATTTTCAAGCATATTAACTTAGCCAGGCAGATTTTTCCAGTAAATGAACATTGAAGGTTTCTCTTTAGGCACAATTGTTATAAACTTGTAGATAGAAAAGTTTCAAAAAAAATTCAGCATATTCAATGTGATTGGTAAATCAAAATCAGTACATTTGAGGAACTTCAAAAAGGGCTTGTGGAGCTTGCGATCAATATTGATCTTTAACCACACCAATAAATAATGGGCCTAACAAATTTATTATTTTCAAAATATTTTTTTGTAATTTAATGCAACCAAATGAGGGCTCAACAAGATGGATAAGCATTCATTTATGCAAATCCCCATGTCAACAAGCAAACTACGTAATAAAAAAACATATAAGAAAAAAGATCCCTAGAGTTTGATCTCTTGATGAAGAAGTTTATTGATGAAAAAGGATATTATTTTGATTTCGGTAAAAAAGCGCACAAGCTTTCAAATAATTATCATCATTGTCACCATTAATCCTATGTCAATCATTTAAGATCAACTTTATGAATCCTAATTTTCCTTCACTCCTGTAAGTGTTGCAAGATGTTTTATGCCTACTCTTTACAAATCTTTTGAACATCTATCCATGTTATCATAGGCATAACCCTTTTTCTTTATAATCTTTTAATCTTAATTTGATTACCCTACTAATATATGCATTTTTTATCCTACAATGCACATTTCCAAAATCTTTTAAGGATATTTTCAATTACTTCTTTAAATAGATGGTACTCCAACCATCATTCTAATCTATTTATTGCTCAACTCATTGTTTCTAGCTTTGCCATAAATACATCTTAAGAGCTTATTTTAGAAAGCAATGATTTTTCATTGCCAACACTCAAATCCATGAAATATAGCAAGTTTGATTACAATTTTATAAAATTTATCGATAAGGGTTTGTTTTGGGCAGCTATAGTCATTTGAAGAAACAATTGTGAAGTTGCACAAAAAAAAAATTTCAAGAAACTGCAGTGGCTATTACAAGTTTTGTATTTTCAAAAAATCTAGAGTAGATTTTTGGCAGGTGCCACACTTAGCTAGATTAGGTTGTATAATGTAATTTTTCCACCACAGCTTCTTAAGAAAGCATGACAAAAGTTGTTTCTCCAAACGCCCCAGCAGCGCGATCCAGACTGCCCTCCACCTTCTCCCCCAAACCTCAAACAAATGCAAAGGCTTCATGATAACAAGCTTTTAAAAAATTGCAAGCAACAATAAGTGGATATATTTAAATTTTATTTAGTTCTTGATCCTTGTAGTCATGGCTGCCTAAGGGAAAATGAAATGAAGAAGAAGATAATCAACAGGTTTTATCCACTAGGAGATCTAAGTTTGTTGACTATCTTGATAAATGCCCATATAATGAGATTGTTGAGAAACTCTCAGCTCAAGTCACTATAGTTATAACCCTAAAAAATCAACTGGCTCACACAAAATATGGTCTTCGATGAGAGAATTCTAGCATTATATGTGAATGAACAAGGTCAAAGGCTTATACCAAGAACCATATACTTTTTTATCAAAATAAATCCCAAAATAATCATCTGACTTTTTATTTGTCATCAATTTATTTCCAAAGAATCATATTTTCCTAATTTAGTCCCTCGGCTATATGAAATTCAACCCAAATATGATCACTTCATATAAAATTTGATATAAATAACCCCAATTTAGTACCCCATTATACAAAATTGATCCCAATTTAATTCTTGGGAGATAATTTGGGATCAATAGCATATAATTAATGGACTCAATTGAAAAAATGGTATACTTTGAGACGAAATTAGCCACATATAACTAGTCATTGAGATTTAACCCATTTATTATTATATTTTTCCATGTCATAATCAATACACATTCATGTTACTAACCATGATGGGCTTGCAACAAGGCAAAATTGGATTGAGACTAGGAACATGAATACCTAGTTTCTTCAAAATTATGTGACTCAAACATTGAGACCATAGTAGTCAAAAACCTGGATATTAGTGTCTAGGTTGCTTGAAAACTAAGTATAAATATCGAGCTCCAATCACATTTTTGTGGCAAAATTGTTTGGAAGAAGAATGATTGAATTAGAAGAGAATACATTCGATAAATTATTAATAAAAGGATAGTATATCGACGATAGGATGATTCAAAGAATTTCTAACACCAATGCAATGCAAAAAAATCAAATGGGGTATGAATGATTTAAGGGGCAATTTAGTCTTTTATTACTATTATTAAGGAATATGTTCCGTCTATGTCTAGTCTAAGGGAAAACTTATCTTTTGTACGTTTAAGGGGCAGTTTAGTCTTTTATTACTATTATTGTTGGGTATAAATAGGCTTGTTATGTCCATAGTTAAGTTTATGCATGAGATTGAGTTGTGAGTCTTTGGTTAGGCTTTAGGAGAGATTTCCCACCTCTCGAATTGTAAGAATTGGGAGATATCGCCTACATCTCGAATAATAGGTGTTTATCTTTGTATTCTCATTGAGTTGCTTAAATTAATGAAATAAAAAATCTGTTCACCCAAAATTCTACGGAGAATCATGTTAATTTTTGCTCCAGATCGTATCAAATTAGTATCAGAGCAGTCGGTCCCCAGAATCAAAGAAGAAAGATTGAGTGCCACAGCTTCGATCCATGTCATGACAATGAAAGCTACAAATGATTTTAGGGAAAAGAAGAATCTTGTGCACTTGTGATGCTGATTGGAATACAGTTACAGTCACAGGAAGCAAAGGGATTACAACTTTCAGTGATCGGGAAGCGTTGCAATCTACAAAATCATGATGGGAATCAAAGGACGGGACGCTACAGCCGCAATGGCAGTTCTTGCGTGGTCGATGCTCGTGATACAATTGCGATTACAGCAATCTGAGAGGGCAACGACAGACTGGTGACTTACAAATAAAGGCAACAGTGAACTCGCAGTCTTAACAGGGTGGAATTTTTATTGCATTTGGTGTCCAATTAAAACGGACGAAAAAATTTGAGTGCGTCCCACTCTAAAAAAAGAAAAAAATATTGTATTGCGTCCATTTTAATTGGATACCTGACGCAAATTTGCGTACGGTGTCATGACGCAAATTTGCGTACGGTGTCATGACGCAATAAAACTTCTACCAGGGGACCATCTCTTTGAGAACCGTCGCATGGAAGGCAACGAAGGGAAGTGACGTACAGAGACCCGAAACTCCAATTCTTCTCTTCCTCTCGTGTCGTCTACACGATCCCATCGCGATCATAGCTAGCTGGGAAGGCCACGGCGGAAAACTGGTTTTCTCTAGTTCCGCAGTGTCCACCCCTTATGACAGGATCTCAGTTACAGTGAAGCTATTCAAGCTATCGGGCTTGCGCGGATCAGTGCTTTATTTCAACGGACAAGATGTTTGCTACTAATTTCAACTTATAAACTCATTTCACTTACGAAGCCATTGTATTTCAGCTTACTTGTACCGACGTTATTCAGATCGACGACGGGCATACGTTCTCCCGATATAGACCCTCAAATCAATTGAAGAGAGTTCAGCATGCAAGTGCTTTAAAGCTTTGTGATCAAATTTTTTTTTGGAGTGATGATAACAAAAAAAGGTGGATGATTTAGATATCAAGTTGAGGAAGAAATTAGCCAAATCAAATATGAGGTAGAAGAAAGATTTGGCACCATAGAAAATAGGTTTTCTTCCATAGAGAGTCGAAAGGAGGACAGATGCAAGAGCATAAGGGAAATGCAAGAAATGATGAAAAAGATAATGGAATTTCACACAAAACTGGCTCCGCCTGCCATGAGGTCGAGAGACAATGGCGGGAACGGACTCCAACAGTAACAACCAAAGGATTCACACGACATGAGGGCAGCGTCACAACTTTAGGTGGATAGAGAGTTGTGGTATCGAGCAAAGAAACCCAGAGTGGACATGAGCGGAGGTACTTTGAAGAAATAATATTACATTCAAATGACTTTAACAAACAAAAGAAAGCAAAATTAAAGTTGACAGGGATGAAAGAGACATGTGAAACGGAGTTGACAGAGATTTTGGAGATTGGTAAGCCACGGGATGAGTCGTTTAGGACTACAATATTCTCTAAGATTGATTGGAAATAATGTCACCAATCGATTCAGATGCGGCCAAAGGATGTGCACAAGACTACATTTTGAACTTCTATAGGGCACTATGAATTCCTGATTAAATGGGAAAAATGGTTAGATAATAATGTCAGGTGGAAGCCGCCCAACTTGACCGAGCAGCAATCTAATTTTTACCACCTTTAGGACAAGGTGCCTTTTTCTTGGGGGAGTGTGTGGTTTTGGGTGGGGGGGTGGGGGGCTCTAAGGGAGAACTAGTCTTTTGTAAGTCTAAGAAAAATTTAGTCTTTTATTATTATTGTTGTTGGGTATAAATAGACTTGTTATGTATAGGATAGGTTTATGCATGAGATTGAGTTATGAGTCTTAGGTTAAATTTTGAGAGAGACTTCTTACCTCTCAAATTGTAGGAAATGGAAGAGATCGCCTACCTCTTGAATCGTGGGTGCTTATCTTTGTATTCTCATTGAGTCATTTAAATTATTGAAATAAGAAATCTGTTATGCCCTAATTTCTACGGAGAATCATGTCAATTTTTACTCTAGATTGTATCAGAATATTGATGATGGTCAAACTTAAAAAATGGTTTGTCATATAATTTCTTTTATGGGGCATGTGGTGTCAACATATTTATGACCTTTCCCTTGCACCTTCGCCAACATTTTTTCTCATTTAACAAAAGCATCTCCTTCGCAACTACCGTCTCTCAACTCCCCTTTTTCTCTTTCAACCAACTTTCCACTCCCTCTTCTTTGCCCTCTACCTCTAATTATCTCCCTCTTCTAATTTTTTTATGCTCAAAGAGTATCCAGATGATTTCCATTTTTGAGCACACTGTTTGTTAATGTATGCAGCTAGCACTATCTAATGAATTTTTTTCAGTGTCTTTTCCACCTAAATAGTATCCAGAGAATTACTTACATGTATATTGTGGATTATTAATGTACTATTTGTGTTACTATATTATTTGATAATTGTATGTATTTATTAGAGAATTATTTACATGTATATTATGGATTAGTGGCTCTTTTCTAGTTGAATATTATTGTGAACTAGTGTTAATGTTTAAAAAAAAAATTTCACCATCCGATTGTCAATTCCCACCTTAGTTAACTCCAAGTTATTGGCTCAGATCGTGACAATAAACACAATTTTGATATTCTATATACATGATAGAGTCAACAAGGTTTGCAGGACAACAAACATCCAAAAAAACATAAATTAAATATAAATTATAATTCTCATCATTTGTAAGTGAAGGAGCAAAAATAATAATGTCAAGCAAAAAAGTTCAATAATTCAAACACGTTAATAATATTTTTATTGGTAGAAAATTTGAACCAGCAAAAATCTTTATCATCAAAATGCTCTCAGATTTCAAAGCAAATTATTTTGAACTTAAACCCCAATAAAATATGAAAAATTCAAGAAATTTATTAAATAAACCAGGATTCATGACAACCTAGAATAATATAACCATAAAATCTTGATTAAATTTATCATCATTCTAGCCACCATTCTGTCCAGACAAAAAATGATAATTTTTAAATCTAAAATCAAATTGTTGCTAATATAAGCTAAGTATTTTAGTATCTAATGATAACCTTAAAAAAAGGTTCTCACTCATCACCAAAAGGAGAAGCAAACCACAAAAACTTACGCCTAAGGGAAACCTGAAATCAAACATTATTCTAGGAAAATAAGGTTGAAATCTTTGGATAGTAATGTATATATAAATGTAATATGTCTTCAAAAAATTTGACTCGTAATACTAAACCCTCTCAAAAGAACTGGAATGAAATTTTAGAGCCCACAAACCTGTGTGCTTTATAAAAACGTGTTGCTTGAACACCTTCTCGAAGACTAATATGTCTCATTATAGAATATATGATAATGAGATGTTCAAATCAAGTTGTTATAAGTATTTGCCAAAATTTAATGCACGACAGTTAGACTAAACAAAATAAAGTTAATAGATGATTTATAAAAAGAAAAAAATATTCAAAGAATCATCCAAATACCCTAAACAAAATTTTATTATGCAAATATTATGGGTTAGGACCGGAGCCATAATCGGATTAGTTAATAGATACCAATTTGAAAAGTTGCACGCATCAAGCCAATATGATGTCTACTATGGAAAGGTAAATAATTTTCATAGACTAATCAATGGAAGTGACGTGCTATATGGCCTAAATACAGTGAAAAGTACACAAGGGTCGCTACACCGGCATCCGGGTGTAGTGTCAAATAAGTAAGGGTTCCCACATTACGGAGCGGATGCGGGTAAAGAAGAGTTCATGAAACTAATAAAACAAATATTATGATAGGATCTTAAAATATAAGTACTCTCAATAGTAAATTAATGGAATTAGTTGATATTATGATACATAGAAAGATTAATATCTTATGTATTCAATAAACTAAATGAGTTAGAGAAAAGGCTAAGGAGATTGATAACTTAGAATTTAAACTTTGGCATTTTGATAAGAGTCGCACTATAAATGATGTATGTGTAATTATAGATAAGAGTTTGAAAGATATTGTTGTAAAAATTAATAGAATTTGAGATAGAATTATAGCCCTTAAGATTATTATTAATATTAAGATTTTAATATTATAAATGTTTATGCTCCTCAAGTAGGTTTAGATATAGGGTCTAAAGATAAATTCTGGAATGACTTAGAAAATTTAATACAAATGATATCTCTTGAAGAAAGAATTTTATTGAAAGGTAGAGTACTAGAACATTACAGAAAGATTTATGGTGGCTACGATTTTGGAGTGACTAATGAAGAATGTAGAGTCATTTTAGATTTTTCTTTAGAGTATGATTTTGTTATTACTAATATTTTATTCAAAAAAAGAGATAAGCATCTTATTACTTATAATAATGGATTTAATAAAACACAAATTGATTATTTTCTTATGAGAAGAAGAGATCGTCGAGATTGTAAAGATTGTAAGGTCATTCCGAGTGAGGATTTAAGTACCAAATATCGATTATTAGTTCTAGATTTTAAGATGAAGAGTTGTAAAATAAAGAATACTATGACTCATCATCGTAGAATTAGATATATGAACCTAAAAAATATAAATAAAATTATTTTTATGAGTAAAATTCAAGATTTCAAAATTTAGGATGTTCGTGAACAAACGAATGCTATGTGAGATAAAGTAAGAAATATTATTAAACAAGTAGCAAAAGATTTACTTGGAGAATCAAAAGAAAAAATTTATATAAATAAAAATATTTTGTGGTAGAATAATAATGTGCAATAAAAGATAAAATATAAGAAGATATGTTATAAAAAATGATTTAAATGTAAAAGCATAGAGAACTGAAAAAATACTAAACGGCCCGCAGGAAGTCTAAAAAAATAATTTGTGATGTTAAAAATTATACTTTTATTAATCTTTATAACATATGACATGCTAAAGATGGTGAAAAATATATGTATAAACTAGTCAAACAAAGAGAAGAAAAATAAAGATTTAACTCAAGTAAAGTGTAGATGAAAATCAAAAAGTAATTTTCTTAGAGAAAGATATTCAACACGGGTGAGTAAGTTATTTTGATAAACTTTTTAATGAAGTTTCTGAAAATACAATCGATCTTAGTGATTTAATATCGTTAATAATAATAAAAAATTTCATTTTTACTATCGTATTAATAAAAAAAAGTTGAAGAGACTTTAAAGAAAACCAATGGTGGAAAGTTTGTAGAACCTGATGATATCCCAATTGAAGTGTGAAAATTTTTAGGAGATTTGGGAGTTTATTTGCTTACTAAACTCTTTAATATTATTCTCAAAACTAAAAAGATGACAGAGGAGTGAAGGAAGAGTATTTTGGTCCTCATTTCAAAAAATAAAGGGGATGCACAAGCGCGTGCAAATTATAGAGGAATTAAGTTGATGTGTCATACTTTAAAATTATGGGAGGGGGTAATTGAACATAGGTTAAGGCGTACTAAAAAGATTTCTCATAATCAATTTGGATTTATGTCGGGCAGGTCTAATATGGAAGCTATACATTTATTGAGAGGTTTGATGGAGAAGTTCAAAGATAATAAGGAGGATCTACATTTCATTTTTTTTTATTTAGAAAAAACTTACGATAAGGTCCCAAGAGATATTTTTTGGAGAGTTCTTGAGAAGAAAGGTGTTGATATGACTTATATTCAAGTCACTAAAGATATGCATACTAGAGTTATTACTTTTGTTCGAACTGAAGGATGATTGATCAATTACTTTCCTATTTCTGTTGGATTGCATCAAGGATGGGCTTTAAGCCCATATCCTTTTGCTTTAGTTATGGATGGTCTTACTGGACATTTACAAGAGGATGAACTTTGGAGTATGTTTCTTGCTTATGATATCTTTAAACTTGAATTATGGAGGTCTACATTGGAGTCTAAAGGACTTCATTTGAGTAGAACTAAAACTGAATACAAGGAATGTAATTTTAGTAATAGTAGCTCTAGTGACAAAAGTGTAACTTTGGGTGATAAAATTATTAAAAGGTGTGAACGATTTAGATGCCTCGGGTCTGTTGTTCAAAGCGATGGTAATATAGATGGGGATTTTAATAGTAGAATTCAAGTTGGTTGGTTGAAGTGGAGGAATGTTTTGGGTCTTCTGTGCGATAGAAAAGTATCGCTTAAATTAAAAGGAAATTTTTATAAGCCGGTGGTGAGACCTGCAATGTTCTATGGCGTTGAATGTTGGCCTTTAAAAGAGAAGCATAATACTAAGTTAAGTGTTGCTGAGATGAGAATGATTAGGTGGATGAGTAGCTTTACACTTAGGGACAAAATGTGAAATGAATATCTCCGTGATAGGGTTGGTGTAGCTCAACTGACGGACAAAATTTGAGAGAGTCATCTTAGAAGGTTTGATCACATTAAACGTCGATCATATGATGATCTAATTGGGAGAGTAGATGTTTTAGATTTGACTTATGTTAAGAAAGTCAAAAGTAGACTTAGGAAGACTTGGCCTTATTGTATAAAAAATGATCGTAATTTATTATAACTAAACGAAAATATGACACAAAATAGAAAGCAATGGAGGAAAATGATTCATGTAGCCGACCCCATGTAGTGGGATTAAGGCTTTGTTGTTGTTGTCGTTGTTTTAGTCAATGAATCTAAGAAAATAATGGTAAATATAGTTTGAGGTATGCATAAAAATTAAAATGTGTACAATAATAACACCTCAAGCGAACTATTTTACATTAAGATGTATGATATAATCCTATGTTTTGAATAAATGCTTAATGCATTATTAAAATTTACAAAAAGAGGGCAAAACAATGATTTGGAACTCTCTCAATTAAATCAATAGAAAAACATAATTAAGAATATACTAAATTTACCATAAAAAAATCGCCACCTAGGAAGAGGCTTTAGAAAGCACCTACAGCAAGTTTGACTTTCAAAAATCCGCCTCTATTGTGGATGTTGTTCTATATTTTACCTTGCCAGCACCATATACTTAGATGGCTTTCAAACATGCTCCTTCAAAAATTTCTTCATTCCTATGCCTAGGACAAAACACACTCTTGCACATTGTCCAGTTACAGTATTTAAAAAATAAAAAGACCTATAATCATCAATATTTCAAACTAAAGCACTACAGTAATTTTATAGCAAACTTCCAATTAGCCACAATATGCTGCAAATTTCCTGGATACCTTTATAGATAAATAAAAGAACCTAGAAAAATCCTTGCATAATAACAATAATAAGTTCATCATCAAAACAGAAAAAGATAGTGAATTTGTTAGAGAAGCCAGCTGACCTTGTCCGTCACGAAGCAAACCATGCTACAGTGCGATTTGCAATTGCTGCAGAGCTTCTTAGAGCTAACCTTCCTCTCCACCGTATCCCCCGCCTCCTTTTTCTCCTTTGGCAGCGGCCTCATGGAAGGCGTGTAATTAATCAAACCCCACGCCTCCAGGAAATCAAAAACCCTTCGTACGGATCCAATATCCCCGACCAGTCCGCGCCGGGCCTCCGTGAACGTGATCTTCCTAGAAGGGTTCGATCTGAAGCGTCGTATGATGGAATCCCTGTAATACTTGTAGACGCTTGGGTTCTTGGAAGCCGACCTCTCATCGAAAAACTCCGGAAGGGTTCTCTTCTCTGTCTTATGAATTTGATCCCAAGAAAACCAACCTAGATAGAATATAAGAAAAATCATAAGAAAGAAACGAAAAGAAGTGAAGGTAGGTGTAAAAATTAAGGCTTCTATCGTGCTTCGGATTACTGGAGCAACTG
>NEWO01000136.1:314817-332317 GCA_003013225.1 Phalaenopsis aphrodite | reverse complement strand
TCAATCATGATAATGTCTATAACAAGATGTGATCATTAGAGAAAGATAACTTAGGAACTTCATCAAAGTAATTAACTTCTCCATGTATAGAAATAGATGTAATTATGCTACACAAATTTTAAGTTCTAAGAAAACTTTAATAAGTGATTTTCTCATCTCTTTGGATAAAACGGAAGCATTGTAAATATTGTTTTTAGCTAATAACTTTCTCAAATGAGATAATACTGTTGGTAGAGATTTTGGGTCGGTTGCATTGATTTAAAAAAATTAATTTAATGTACATATATAATTTTGAAAATAAATTTTAATTTGAAAAATAAGACTAAAAAGATCTCATACATTTTAATAATTAAGCAAGTGAGCACAACACTACAAACAATATACATATCCCTATGAATAGACACATTACTTGACAGAGGGTTTGATAAAATAAATTAATGAATTTATGACATACGTTTGGTCTATGAATATGTTTGTCTGACCGACAAGTTCTCCTACTTAATGTAAAGATTTGATAGGGTTTATATTATTTGGGTTCCAAGTTGTCTATAAGGGCAAGCCCTAATAGTTAATTACATTTTAAATTACCAAAGTTACTTAAAAAACTCTCGATGATCAGAGATCTTTGTCTTTAAGAATTCAACATTTAGTTTACTAAGGTTGAACATGGAAATCCAAGTGGAAAATAACCAAATAGGGCAGTTGTTTTAGAAATCCAAAAGAAAGAAAAGTAGGGGATGTCATAGATTCAAGAAAAATATTAATGACTTCTCAAATTATCCTAATGTTTGACTTTAATTTTGAAGATGATATTATTTGATGTTTCCATCTTGTCAATTTTATTATTTATGGCTTACACTTGCATAATACTCAAATCAAGCAAATAGCCTACAAGGATATGAGGGTTTATGTTGTACTAAACGACAACCTCAGAGCTTAAAAAAATTAGGACTTATATTACACTACATGGTTATGCAAAATCTTAAAGATAATGTGAGAATTTATGTTGTGCTAAGCGAACTACCTTGAAATCCTTTGAGTTATGTTATTTTTAAACTAAGGAAAGTTTAATTAAAGTATATCTTGTTTCATGTCAGGTCTTGATTCGTCGGTGGAAGTCCTTTGTCATTCGCTTTTTGAAACGCTTGCTCCGAGTTTTTTGTCATAGCGATTATGGGTTTACAGTTTATGTAAACATGTAAATTGTTGATTCATGGCATGTCGCAGGGTATCACCTAGCTTATGCCCTACTATTGTCTACCCTAATGCCCTTGCAAGTATTATAACTAAATTCAAAAGTTAAAGTAGTAAAGAAGTGAAGTAAAATTACAGTAAAGTGCAATAAATATAAAATAAACATGCATAGTTGAGATTCCTGTCATTGTTAAGGTTAGTATGACATAATATAGTAATGTGTAAGAAATTTAACCAAATCTTAAGAAAATTTGTGGAAAACTTAAAGAAGTTGTAAGAAAACCCAAGCGAATAAAACAAAACACAATATCACATATAAAAGATCAATGTTGGGTGTAAGAATTTAAGTTTGAGGGAGCTCAGAACTAGGACCAAAGCCCTAGCAATTCTTCCCGAAGGAACTTCGTAGATAACTTGTAAGCATCATGTCTGTTAGACCAAACATAGGGTAAAATGCTACCGACCAGGCAATCATAGAAGGATGGTTCTCAACTCGATCTATATGATCGACACATGAATTTGTCTGAAGTAACATTTTAAAAGTTGAATTATAATTTTTCTTGCAAAATTAGTTTGAATTTTGTAAACATTTAACAAACAAAATACAAGCTTTTCACTCAAAAAATATATTTTTTTATTGTATTTTCAAAATCAAACATTCATGAGTCAGTCTCACCAACGGGCTAGGATTACCGATCACCCATGAGAACTAGGGGTAACTCTTGACAAATTTTAGAGGAAGTAATGCCAATCCCTGACCTACTCACGAGTCTAGGACATACATTACTCTTCACATATCTAGATATTATTCTCATTATCACTATTACGACCAAGATCGCCAACTTACACCAGCTTGATGATCCATATTTGGCATTTACAAATATCCCCAATTCTTAGGAGGATCTGAGTGTAAAGTTCAAGCTCAGATCGCGAAGCATTCGATTTCATTGTAGGTTAAGTTAGAAAGGAGATTTTCATTGGTTGATTTAATTATAAGGGTCCCGAGTCATGTCTTGGCAGATCTTACAAGATTTCACTTGGTTTGACTTTTCTTTCAAGGATGATTTTCCCCAACAAATTGTGATAAGTCAAAATTTCCTCTGAGATATCCAAAGTATTGCAAAGATGTCCGAAGAGTGATTCCAGACAACCTCGGAAGTTCCTGGACTATCTCAAGTTCATTAGGTCAATTACCTCATGTTGAATTAAGATTGCATTGTTATGTTTGGGATTGTGGTCAATGTTTTAACTAACCTTTGGATTGAGGATAAATGATTAATTTCAACATCCAATTGAAAGCTGTGTGGGTAAACCTATCTGGGGTGTGCTTGTGAGACTTAGGGAATTTACATTTTAGCTTTATCTTGAAGTGTTTTAAGGTGTTTCATTGTTTGTTAAGTTTTTTCTACCTACTCCACAAGTGTCTTTAGATTAAACCTAGCTCATTATCAAGCTCTTAAGACCTAAGGGCAAATTTGTAATTTGCAAAAAGTTTATGAAGTGTGCTTCAATCTTAATTAAAAGAATTGAACTTTAGTTCAACCAATGATTAGGAGTCTCAATTGATAGTCTACAGATCTTCAAATTCATACCCCTTACTCTTGAATCATCTATGTTCTTATTTTCTTCTAATTCTTAACAATTCCCATAATTGCAATTTTACCCTTTTGTAGGAATTATTGCAAATTAATTACTACCCAATTTCCCTTTAGGTTTCAATCATTTCAGTGGACTATTTATCATTTTCTTAGTCTCCTCCCCTCTGATTAATCCTAATAATTAGTGTTAAAGTGTAAATTTCTAAAATTAGAATTATACCCCCAGGGTTTACACCTCTTAACTTTCAGTTCTCAAGTCAAATGAACATGAGATTTCATTGGCATCCTATTCATGGATTAATTAAGTCAATAGAGAAGAAATTAACATTTTATGATATTTATTTATTTATTAGAATTATTTATTCTCAAAATAGTAAATTTAATATAATAATTAATTTAGCTACTTAAAATAGATTCTCTGTCTTTAGAAAAAATTCATAATGTTGCTCATGGTTAAGGGACTAATCATAGCTAATTTTGTGATTTTTCAAAATATAATTTAATTTCTATAATTTTTAGATGATTTTCTAAGAGGAAAATCAAATAGAAAATATATTTTCATTTTAAAACAAAAATTATTTTCTGTCTTACTCCCGTGACCATAGAGAACTCACCAAACTTAGTTTTGTAATTTTATGATTTATATTTTAATTTTGATAATTACTTTTACCAAAATAGAGACATTTTCATTAAAAAATAGGGTTTCTAAGCTAGGGGTGTTCTATGACTTTAGAAAAAATAGGAAACACTTCTAATACTATGATGAACAAACCCTTAAAATTTCAGATCAAAATGATTAATATTTTAATTTTTTGGCTAAAATAGGTTTTGGAAGAATTAATTAATTTGCAAAAAAATATTATGTAAATATCTTAAATTTTTAGATCAGTAATTTCTTCTCTATTCATTGAGCACCGAAATATTTTTATTTTATTTTTATGATTTTTCTACACGAAGATATGATTTTTCAAAATTTAAATCAATTTTTGGAATTAATTAAATCAGAAAATCCCATATTTTTAACTTAACCATAGAAAGACTCAAATAAAACCATAATAACATCGCAATGCTACACAAATAAAATGACGGAACAATGCAAATAACACCTGAATACTACCAAAATACAACGCAAATAAAATGACTCAAATAAAATAAAAGAGCAGTGCAAATAACAAGAGAACACTACCAAAATATAACACAAATAACACAGATAATGTTCATCATCCCAAATGCGCCAGAACACATGAACCGTCAAACTTCAAACTTTAAGAGATCTCTTGATTCATAATGAAATTAAGCATGATTTGTTCTTACACATTCATTTAAGTGTGAAAACACATTTATATGGTTACTTTATCATGACTTGTAAATTTTCTTCACAAAGGTCCAAATCGAGATGAAAAATGATCTTTCGGGTCAATACTTTTGTCCAAGAGGTGAGGCATTGATCGGATGGTTGTAGAAGCTTTACACGGGTCCCAGGAACTTGCTCCAAGTGCAGGTTTCCTCCAGTAAATGATCCAAGCAAGATCTCGCCTAAAAGGTGGCTCGGTTTTGGTCTAGGGGTGGTTTGAAGGGCTTCGGAAAGATGGCCTTTGATGTAGGATGACATTTTAATATATGGTGAAGCTTTTGAGATAATTTGATTGAAGTTTTGGCAGTGTTTATGAAGAGGCCAAAAAAAGTCCTAATTTTGGATTTCAAAATAAAGGCTTTATAGTAAGGAGGAGTGCTAAGGATGTGGGTGATGGGTTGGTGAGGCTTACAAGAGGGTCTGGGATAATTTTGACAGGGCTTCGCCAACATGTTGATGAAGTGCTCCTTTTGTCCATGGATGGGGTCACCTTTTATAGGCAAAGCTAATTGGGAGGAGACAGAGAGAAATTTGTTGAGCAAATATTTCATAGAAAGGATGGGTGATTTGCCCTCCAAATGTTTCATCCAGACAAGCTCAAAGGGCGCATTTTCACAAAAATTGGAGCTCGTCTTCCTGGAAGAATGAAGCGGACGGGAGCTTCGGGAACATAAGTACTTGGGCAGAGGGTGAGGGACAAGGTCAATTTTTTTGTTTGTTTTTCTCTCTTTTATTTTAGAAGGAGTCACCAGTCTGTTGATCGTCGCATACTTCCCCTATTCGAATAAATCTCTCTCCCGAATCAAATTAGTGATTCGAAGAGGAGAGGAATCGAATAAAAATGGACATGCGTCAATGCGACAAACAAGAGAAAACACAAAACGTGGAGAGCCTACGTGCGGTAAACCTCGCAAGGATTGATTAAGAGTGTCCGTCTAAATATAATCGGACAAAAGCATCTTAAACCGATATCCGCGAAAGAATACCTACGTAGACTACCCATAACCAGAGATTCAGGTATAGGTGCCTGTTATGGGGTCAAGAGCACTCCCAAGGGGACGTAACCCACTTGATTAATTACATCTTGGGGGGTACCCAAGAATACTCTCGATAAAAGGAGTTTCTCTTGGATTATAGTGAACTTGGGGCAATAGATACTCAAAGGAAGGTTATTCCGTGTGGGAACAGTCCCGATACTTCAAAGCTCGCGCTAAGCCATCGGGCAGAGAGTGAGTCTCACACATCCCGAATGGGTAGCGGCTCATCGGCACACGGGACCCACGGAATAACCTAAATCATCTTGATGGGGATATCCAAACACGTCAAAGCACGTCCGGGCCAAAAGGGCAGAGGACAAATCGTCGTATCCCAAATGAGCGGCAGCTCATCAGTATCAGACTGTCAAAAGTGATATCAACGAAGTCAAGGAGAGACATGGCTCAAAAGGGGCTCAACAAAAAGGAATGTAGAGTGATCCTAAAAGGTAGAGGTAACTGGGTCAGGGTACCACAGACCCGTCATCCACAGCTACTAGGACCCTAAGTCTACCCGGTCGTGAAGGTAGTCGACCCACACGTCCTGAGATCCCCGATCAACAATCCGTGAATTGCGTCGTCCACGGGAACCTCGGTAGCCCTAAGGTCAAAGGAACGAAACTCTATCCTATGACTAAAAGCTGGAGCTTCAAGAGGCGGGACTTATACTTGCCAAAGTGGCAAGGATGCCTCAGGAAAGAAAAGAAAATGGAGGTTCAGCTACAAAGCTGAAAACGCTCCAAACAAAAGGACTTACACCCTGTCTGGGTCAGGGAGCCTTCTAACACCCTAGGCGCACTAGACAATCACCTATAAAGAGGTATGTTGGGCAGTCAGGTTGAAGAAGCACGGGAACTCCTCCTCGAGACATGCAAATATGATGCAGTTATCTAGAGCGGTCCTTAAATATTGTGGAGGCCCTATTAATATAAGCAGGAAAGTAAATGTGAAAGTTTTTAAATTATGAATATTTTAATCCTAAATTTTAATTATCTTGAATATTTTATTTAGGATTTTGTAGAAAATTACAATTTTAGAGTCCTTAATGAGCCTAGATTATATCGTGAAATCTCAGATCACAGAAAAAAACAAGAAAAACACATGCAAGTGCAAACATGCAATGTGATGCAAAAAATAAAAAAAAAACAAGTCAAATCAAAATAATTAACAGGCCAATGCCGCTGGGTCGGCAACATATCCCAGAAAAGAAAAAGGCGGCCGGACTCCGCATATACATGTTCGGTCCTAATTATATACATCAATATAAAATGCAGAATTAAGATACGGGGCACGAGCATCAGCTCATGGTCCCCTCCAAGTGGTTCCCGTGCCAAACTTCTCGGAACCTGTGCTCGTATCTTATTTCTGCTACAGGACTCTCCTAGACTCTAAAAAGTACAAAGAAAAATAAAAGACTCAATCCTGCATGAAAATAAGTGTCAGCGGGAAAGCTCACATGCAAATAACGTATTATGAGCCATGCCTTAAAAGTGGGGGAGCTAATAGCACCTGCAAGCAAGAATGGTTAGAAATTATTATATGCTCCCCCTATAGCGGTACCTGTGTGTGTGCATATAAATAGGCATGACTCCCTGCAGAAGAACGCCCTAACATACTACCACACATATGCAGCATGCAGTCACATTACAAGCACAATGCAGAAGAAAGATACCTGACTAGGGCAACCAATCCAGCAGAGAACAATAGTCAGGCATCAAAAAGACTACCTAGCACCCTAAATCCTAGCCTAGCACATCATCTAACGAAAAGTGTGTCAACATAGTATCTAAGTGTGGGGTAGATCTGAATATAGTATGACTTTGACAGGGTCGTCATACCGGCCCCATCCTAAAGATCTGAATGATCTAAAGGGTGTCACGAAGAGTTGTGACACGAGTTAGATCTATTAGATCTTTAGCACAGCCATACTCGTGTCAATCCCGATGACTTAACTCACATTGCTCACCGGGATCAACCCGACAAACAACGCTCGTTAAGGCATCGCGACCAACACGGGGTCGAGTCTGGCTCGCTATCCATGCAAACATGCAAATGCAAATGCAATCAGTCATGTGTCATAAGTGATGAGTGTACCGTAAGACAGTGACTCAGGAAAAGGTGGGCATGTCATGGAGGCAGCGGCCTGAACAAATGGGTGTGTCGTAGCGACAGTGACGAAAGGGATGGGCATGTCGTGGAGATAGTGGCCCGTAGGTGTACCGTGGAGGCAGTGACCAAAAGGGATGGGTGTGCCGTGGAGGCAGTAGCACGAAGAGAGGTGTACCGTAGTGGTAGTAACCAAAAGGGATGGGCGTGCCGTGGAGGTAGTGGCCCGAAGAAAGGTGTACCGTAGTAGCAATGACCAAAGGTGATATGCGTATCGTGGCGACAGGGGCCCGAAAGATGTGTACCGAGGCGGCAGTGACTCAGAGACAATGGTGATTCTCACTAAGGAGAATCACCCAAGTGCAAATGCAAATGCAAACACATATGGTGCGACATGCAAGCAGACAAGCATGTGATATAATGCAAAAAACAGACAAAAAAAATGCAGGTGATCGGTCGACCGGGCCGTGGTGGTCGGTCGAACCAAAGTGATACGCTCACCGAGCCGGAGTGGCCCATCAGAGCGAAGTGAAATACTCGCCGGACCGGGGCGGCTGGTCGGAGCAAAGTGAGAGGCTCACAGAGCTGAGGCGGCCGGTTGGAGTTAAGTAAAATGCTCGCTGGCCCGAGGTGGCCAGTCGAAGCGAAGTGAAATACAACATGCATCAAGCAAAAAATGCAATATATAGAAAACTGACATGCAGATAGCAAACCAGGTCCGTGCTAATGACCTCACTTGGGAGACTTTAAGGTTTAGACCCTTGGATGTGCGGCACCGCTGCCTCTTGCTTTGGTGAGGAGATGTGGGGAATTTCTCGCCGGATCTCCGAGGGAAAACTTTCCACGAAGTCGCGAAATAGGATAGCTACAAAGCTTTTCCTATTTTTGCGAACCCCTCCAAACTTTGCAAAGCAAGCCAGCTACAAAGTTTCTCTCGCTTTGCCAAGTTCGACCTCCCAACTTCTCCAAGTAAAGTTGGGGAATCCAAAGTAAGGGGAGTGAGGGACTCCGACCCATCGAGACTTGTACTAAGGCTCACAACAAAGGGTGACACTCGGCTCTACGGAGGGGTATTTGGCCACGCACAGGAAGTCCTAACCTAAAGGCTGACTCTAGGAAATCCAACGATCCATCACGCAGGCACGTCGTCGTGTCGACCCACGCCGTCGCACGTACCCCGTGTGGGCTAGCGAACCCATACGCCTAGACTCCACTATTCCTGAGGCTGGCTATGAGGTAGAAAATCTCACCACCATGACGGTTGTAGACGCGTTTTCTTTGCTCGCTCCAAGCTCGCCGACGTCCAATCCATACTCCAGTGTGTCTCGTAGGGCGTGCATAAGACAACAAAAAATGGGGGATGCAATGAGGGCAAGAGGTATGCAAAGTACCCAACAAAATAATAATTTTGGCATATAAAAATATAACAAAAACATACCTTCAAGAGAAGGGGCTGATGGCGGATCTTGCATCACAACGCCATCGCCTCCCCGCAAGTGTTTGCTGCCTCAACAATGGAGAGGGAAGTGTGCTGCCCTATGTTCTTGAGCACAAAGGAGGCGACAACAAGAACTTCGTTGTCGGAGGTCTCGCCGACAAATGAGGCTTTGCTGACGAGAGGGGAGCAAAAACAAAAAAAAACAAAAAAAAAAACCAAAAAAAGGAAGAAGAAGGCTCGGCCAAGGAAGGAGGCCGGCCAAAAGGGGAAGCTCGGACTGAGAAGAGAGGTCAATGAAGGAGAGCTTAGACCGGTGGGATCTCAGCTCCTGTGTCAAAGGAAGGCGGCGTGGCGTCGCCGGAAAGAAAATAAAGCCACGAGGTGACCGACCTAAAAAAAGGAGGCGGTGCCAGGCTTCAGTGATGGTTGGAGGAGGGGCTGGCCAGTGAAGGAAGCCTTCGACAGTAAGTTCGGCCGGCGAGTACGGGAGCTTCGGCTAGATCTGTTCGCGAAACAGAGGGAGCGGGCGGCTGGCGCGCGAGAGAGCTCGGCCGGTGGCCGAATTTGGAGCGCAAGTTGCCGGCGAGGAGGAAGACCGACCCGGCGAGAGGGAGCTCGGGCTAGGGCTTTTTTTGCGAAGGGGAAGGGTGGCGGCGCTGTCGCGTGAGGGAGAGAGGGAATAGCTGTAGGTTTTTTTTTAAAAGGATATATATATAATATAATATATTACATAATAATAATAATAATAATATTATTATTATAATTATCCTTCATGTATTTTTCACACGTACACATCCTCGTGGCAAAATGTACGTCCTTCTTGGCTAAAATTGATGTTTCGGACGCACCGACGTGGTCCGTTTCCTCGTTCGGGGTCATCCAAACCACTTTTTTGGACTATCGGGTCAAAAATGATAATTTTCATATATATAAATATATTTAATTTGTTCGCGAAATCGTGGCATACCGAACGTCCGACTTAAGTAAAATCGACATTCCGGACGAGATCGCGCAGTTCTTTTCGTCATTCGGGGTCGTTTGGGCCTTCTTTTTTAAGATCGTGCCCAAAACGATAATTTGATCATTTTTACCCCGCCTGCGAAGCTGTAGCGAAGTAGACATCCTCCGTAGCTGAAGTCAATGTTCCAGACACACTCATGCGGTATGTTTCGTAGTCTGGGGTCATATAGACCACTTCGTCAAGCGATCAAGCCAATTTGAGCCAAAATCGTGCGCAACGCGCCACATAATATTTTTCACCCCGATCGGAGTCGTTTGACGTGCCAAATGCCGACCGACCTTCACCAAGAGAAAGTCATAGCCTAGCAAAATGATCTTGGCTACGTGTCCCTCAACACGCGCCGAAAGATCCCGGGTGGGTGTCTGAACTATCGGATATTATGGTCGAGCCGTAGACTATCCCGAGTCATGCGGGTGGACACCCTACACTCGTGACATCAAAAATTGATGCCAACAATCAACTTGTCCTTTGTTGAGTGCAAGTGAGCCAAATTAAGAGACAAAAGACATCATTTGGTCCATTTAAGTGTTATTGAGAGTCATATTTTTGTTGTATTGTAGCAATATTGGTGGAAAACCACAACGGAAACCCCCTCAAAATGGTGTCATTTGGTTTTTTGTGGAGTTATGTGGGGTTAATGGAATTGTTAGAGGGGTTATTGAGTTTTGGCATGTGCTATTAGGTCTCAAAAGCTTGAAGTTTATTTGGTTGTATTTGAGTTTCTTGGGTGGTATTATGATGTAGGAATGCAGACAAAGTCAATTGGTATGGTTTAATTGTTAAGATGTGAAGATATTTTAGTGTTATGACTTGCAAAAAAATGATGATTTGGTGTTATTGTGGTTGTACCACAACAGACTTTTGGTTGGATCAGCGATTTATTAGAAAAGCGGGTGGTATTGACATGTTTTCCTCAGTGATCTGGTGTTGTTGCACGGGAAACATCGTGAGAATGGGGTTATTGCGCGTGACATAACAATGTGTAGTATTACAAAGTTGTATTTTGGTGTTATTGTGGATGTATTATGGGACGACTGCGCGGTTCTGTGACATTATGGCAAGAGCATAGATGCAGTATTATTATTGGTTGGATTGTAGTTGTATTTTGACGTTATTGGAGGTTTTCAACATAGTTTTGTTGTAGTATTGAAGGATTTCAAACTTGGTGTTATTTGGTGTTATTGAGGATTTAGGAGGTGTTATTGACTCGAGTTTAGCCCAAACCGAGCCCAAATGGACCTACACTCATTCTTCACCTCAATTTGACTCATATTCACATGACAAATCACAATTGGCGACCCAGGCATAGCCAATTTGGTAAAATTCAATTCAATCTTGGGATTTGATGAAATTAGCTTGGATTCAATGTTGATTTGGGTTTGAGTTTGGCAATTTTGGATTTGGGCTTGGAATTAGAGGAAATTAGGTTGGGTTTTGGGTTGAGCTTGACAAATTTGGATTTGGGATTTATAACTGACTAAAATTGAATTAGATTTAGAGATTTTGGTAATTTGGGATTTATAACCGTCTCTATAACAATTTACTATGACTCTTACAACTTACTATCACTGAGAACTGCATTCATTACAACTTTATTATGAATACTATCAATGAACTATTATTGTACATTTATAATGATCAATTTTATAACACTATATCTTCCCTAATTTGAGAGAAGTGTAGATATGTGTACTCAACATTCATAATGATTATTTAAACTAAGCTGTCTCATGTTTTTTCCTCATTTCAAGGGTTTTCCACTTCAAAATTTGAGGTGTCCCCTCTTACTTCTCTTTAATTACCTGATTGTGCGGTGAGTTTTCATGCAACGTTAAGATGATAATTCATTACTTTACCATCGTGGACCTTCCGACATATATCATTTATATTTTAAATTAATCCCATTTTAAGATTATTATTTGATAATACAATTATTAAACATTCAAATGATATATTTTATTTGAATGAAATGAAATTCTTAAAATACTCTTGATAGAGTAGGTAATTTATCGGAAGATTTTCATCAAATAAATACAAATTTCTATTCTACAATTCTATAAATAAATTGTATATTTAATTTATATATTAATGTTTTTTATAATTTATATCAAATTATCTTTTTAAATAATTAAATTATTCAAAATACAAATAAAGAAATAACAAATCTAAATCATCCCACTAGCCGCCGTATAAATTTGTGCGTTCCGTTCTCCTACACCTTAAACGTCCATATATTTATGCGTGATTTGTTTTTTTTTTTAATTTTTTTATTTGTTGTTGAGCAAGATTTCTCCTTCCCCATTTCGTGCGCAATTCGGACTCTATCATACGCGCCTTCGGCGAAAAATTTCCGAATTCGGCCGCTGGATCCTGTATTGATCTACCCTATTCTTCTTCAATTTTCGGTAACGATAGGGTTTTGGGATTGGGTCTGTGAGGATGGAATCGGACTACGAGACGCACGATGCCAGCGACATGGAGTCGATGGAGGATGACTTCTACAGCGAGGAGACGACGACGGCGGGGAACGACGACGAGGAAGACGAACAAAAGTATGGTTTCAGCGATAACGAGTCAGATGAATCGGATGAAATGGTTTCCGAGCGTCTGCAGGTAATGAAAGAATTCAATAGGGAGCTTTCTGCTAAAAGTTTATTGTTTTGTATGATACGATGAATCTGTGCCACAAAGGGGTTTTGATGTGGGAAGGGATTTTTAGTTTAAAGTAACGGTGCTTGCAAATGATGTTTCTCACAGTTAGGTTTTTTGTTATTTTGTGATGTGTCTGAACCTGCGGATAAGGAACTCAAAACTTGATATATTAACCTTTCCATAGGCCGTGTTTTGGTTATTTTGCTGCATCCATAGTTCAGTTAGCTGTTTGAACTGATTGGGTTATTCGCTGACCTTAATTAGTTGCGGATCCTAAAATGCATCGCTGGATCCCATCATGTAAAGAGTTGTGTGAGAAGAGAGACCCAAAGAGATAACATAAAAAAAAAAAAAGAAGAAGAAGGGGAAAATCTATCGAGAGCTTTTATTGTTGTAGGAGTAATGAATCTCCATACCTTGTGGTGACCACCTCTATTTATAGATTGGATGAGCTGAGATATGCTATGCACAACACTATACAAGAGCAAGATCAACAGCAACAAACTTCTATCTCACTTAGTGTGGTTAGCTACATGAATCCTTTTTCTCCATTGTGTCCTATTGAGTGTCATATTTTCATTTGATTCTAATAAATTATATATATATATATATATTTGCATAAAAGGAATGACCGGAGGCTATTATACGAGCCCCGGCTATCCCTCATGCGCCTAAGTACCACACCCTACACTCGAGGGGAATCGAATCCCAGACTAGAGGGGACTTACAACTGACAAGCAGATGCCCGACCAATTAATCTGAGTACGCGGCGCAATATATATATATATATATATATATATATACATATACTTTGTACATGGTATGACTTCATGTATAGTAGCTAAACGTGTAACAGAAATGTCTTATCAATCGATTCAACATTTAAGATTAGCTTTTACTCGGTTATTGAGAAAATTGGCAAAATTGACCTTACTGGATAAGAGAACTTGTTACGAAACTTATTATGGACAACTTGCATGATATTATGTTGCACTTAACTAGCTAATAATGAGCTGAATTATCTCTGATCGAGCAGAAGCTGAACTGATTGATAGATCAATACATCTTAGTTGAACAACATGGCCAAATTGTCTGTTTGAACTATTGTGATGATTCATTCGTTCGAATCAGTTGATTGGCTCTTGCCTTAACCCAAACCTAGTTTAGGGATTTTTAATTATACTATTTAATTTTTTGATTATCTTACCAGTTTAACGGTGATACCGTGAGAAAAATAAGAGAATGATAATCTTTGTTCAATTTAATAATAAATTCATTTATGATTCTTTAAATTCCTCCTGATTTGTGCATCTGTTTGGTCATCTATAAGTATGGGTGAAAGTTTCTCGTTAGGTTATCCATATCCACATTCTATTTTTTTCCCCCCTAAAAATTTCCTACCTTCATTATCCTTGTTGTGAAAGTGGAGAATGCTTTTGAAGATAAGATTATGATTCTAAAGTCTAATCTCTTGGAGCCATTTTTGGGAAGCTAAAGTAAGAAAGGGTGTCAGAGAAGAAAGAAATGATAGTGAGGCTAGAGAAAGGAATAACTAAGATTCTCAAGAAGGGAACTTCTTCTAGTCTTTCCGCTATTGATTTTTCACATGTTTTGGAGGCCTTACCAGCGATGAATCTGCCAACATCTGCTCTATTTTTGGGCAAGTCCTCAATTCTTGAGGTGCCTTTGCAGACCAAGGATCCTCTTCCAGTTGAAGGGGCTGCAACTCAATTAGAGTTATCAACTCCTCAACATCGGTTGGATGAGTTTAAAGGAATGAGTGTTTTGTCCATCCTTGCTCAGATTGAATCTGGGTCATAATGTATGACAATATTTTAAATAATTATTTTGTGAAACCAATTTGCTAATTATGTTTAATTTTGAAGAATTCTTTGTTGAGCTGAATAACTTGTCAACTTTTGCTCTGGGTAAGATTGAATTGCTTCAACAATTGCTTGAGTTGAAAAACTCCCTTGGCTAGTTGCAGAAAGAAATGCTTGGTATGAGTGACCGAGTGTTTTAGAGGTATTTGGAGTCAACTCGCTTGGCCCAGTTCATGATGGGCTGCTGACTCGTGTTGAGGCAGTTGATAGAGAGCAGCTTAATCCCTCTTCAAGTTACTTTAAAACTTATTATGCAGTTTTTCTTGATATCAATGTAAATAGGAATGAAAGCCCGTAGGCTAATAAGGTAAATTGTAGTGTAATGATTTTCATGAGTTGAACGAATGCAATTTCCATTTATTGTTATGAAATATATTTTTTTTAATTTTAATTTGGTATCTATAAATGTGCCCTTGTTGTTGTCACATCTCAGCTGCCCCCTTTAGAAATAAGTAGTGGTGTAGCAGAGGATGACTCAATCAAACTATTTTCACTAATACTCATACTGTCTTGCATAAATTAATACTAAGTAGGTGGAAGATTGATCTCATTCATCTGTCACAAGTAGACACTTGCATTTCATATTCTCAATCATCATTTCATATCAAATCAAAAAGGTAAGCATGCAGAAATAAATCTCAAATCATATTTAAAGTTATTAAACACAAATATAAAATTGCTCGTACCCCTAAGTTGCTAAAAGTTATCCAAAATCTTTACTATTTAAATTTCTTACAAACCTCAAATCACCTAGCTAACTACCCATATGCTCTTTATCCCTCCCTGAAAAATAACATTATATTGGGTGAGATACAGACTTGGTGAGATAGTCAACACTAAAATAAAATTTAATATACATGAAAATAATAATATGCATGTTAGTTAGTGTTTAGCATAAGTAAAACCTTAATATTACCATGCTTAATGATGCTTAATACATAAGAACACATAAAACATAAGAGTAAATGTAAGAAAAGCAGTGGTCAATAAAAAACAAACTGCTAGTGGCAATATTTTTAATCATCCAATATGCAATATTTTGTATACCTTTTTTTTATTTTTACTTTTCATTCTTATTATTTACTTTTTTGATTTAGGATTATTAACTTATATTTGCATATGTTTTGACTTCTCATTCCTTGAGTCATCACCTAGACCATCGATCATAATAAAAATTGCTGATAAATGTTAGTTGCCTCGAACATAACACTCTTTAACGTCCTTGTCAGATGTAAAATGGTCCGCTCCTTTGTCAACATCGAGTTGAAAATTCAATTCTCTTTTCTATCAAGGATTATCTCAACGAAATGTCTTACCTATGCAGTTCATCAATATATGTATATGTATAATAATATTTATGATATTTCTCTGATTGTTTACTTGTTAAATTGTTTTTATATGTAATTACTACTTATCCTTATGTATCTGAACAAATCATTTATTTGACATGCACAAGAATACAATCAGGCCAATAAAATCAATAATTTACATTTAAACTTGTTTTTTTTTGAAATATGCAGGTACCCAACTATATGAAATAATTTCTATAGGCCGCTTATTGGTGCCAAACTGCTGATTACACGATAAATTAATATGCCAATCAACCATAGTAATTAATGACTCTAATATTACTTTTACTTCTTAGTTTTTCACTTGGTTATCTCACCTAGGTTGTTGGTTCAATCTCACGATGTGTTTTCTTGGGTTTTTCTCGAGTTTGTCGTCTAGCGCATATAACCTGAAATCATAAATTCCCTTAATCTTTAAGAAAATTTTAAATTTAATTTAATTTAACACATTAAAATCTTTAAAGTGACTTATCTTCATTCATTCTATAAATGTACAACTTGAAACAAGCTTCCTTTCTTTCTCTTATTCTATTTCTCCAAATTTTCCTACAGCCAAAAGCAGCTTACTGTTGCAGATTTGTCCAAATTGAAATGCACAATAAGATTGAAAGGAAGAATAATTAATTAAGTTTACTGAAATGATTTATACAGATTGTCTATATAAATATTTATCTTAAAAACCACACCTCCCAACTTAAAAAATCTCTGTAATACGTGAGATTTTATTCACAGGAGCCTTATTCGAAGATCATAAGTTTTCAATTTTGGCTGTAGATCACAGTAATTAGGAAATACTAGTTTTTGTTTTAAGTTTATCGAATTTATCTTTTATCTTATATATATATCCTTAAGTTCTATTTTTAAAGCTAAATGATAAAAAATGGTATCACTTTTTTCGTTTCCAATCTCTATGAATCACCCAATGACTGTTTGTGGTAGAACTCGAGCCATCTGTGAGTCTTGCATTGCATGAGGGAGGGCATGGGGTTAATTGTTCCGTAGAAACATGGGTGATTTTTTTAGAGATGCAGGGAACTTTTTGTTACCTGCAAAATATTTGTAAAGGAAGTCATCCATCATCCCATCCATAAGTTCCATGCTTGTAACAATTGTTTGTAGGTCTTATTTTATTCTTTAAGCATGAAGCTAATAAGTACTAAATAGCTCATGTAATGGCATCTCTTATCTTTAAAAGAGAAGAAATGAGTCTTAATGTCCTCATAAAAATGATTATATAAAAATTTCAAGAGTATGATATCAAGGTATTAGCTAGAAGGTTCCAGCTTCTTTTACTTTTGGCCTTTCAGGAATAATTTATTGGTTTAACTTCTATCTAATTTCCCTTCCTCTGCTGAATATGGTATTGCTTACACGAGTAATGCTGCATAACTATTCGAGGTTTGCTACTTCAGATTAGTGATACAGTTATGTAAACAGAGATAATTATTTTATTTGGCATGTTGTTTTCTTAATCTTTTTGGCAATCTCAAATGTTAAGGGTGATGTGTTGTCGCTTGTTGGTTGCAATTTTTTCCTAAGATCCATTTGACTCTCACGCTTTGATGTCACCTACTTTCGCAGACTTAGAATGATTTATTCTTTGTTTTTTTCTTGTACCTTATATGTGCTAGTTTTTTCTTCAATTTGTTTTTTCATTTTTCACATTATTTCAGCAAAACTTTACTATATTGAATGAAACCGACATAAGGCAGCGCCAAGTGGATGATATAAGTAATGTATCCATGGTACTTTCCACTTCAAGGGTTCATGCATGTCTTCTTCTCCATCATTTTAACTGGTAAGCTTTTTCTAGTAAAAGCGGTCTGATTTTGTTCTTGCATAATGTCTATTTTCCCCTGTTTTTTTTTTTT
>NEWO01000136.1:280362-314194 GCA_003013225.1 Phalaenopsis aphrodite | reverse complement strand
TATTTGGCAGAGGCCCAAATACCGATTTCCCATGCGCTAGGTCCCATGATGAGAGCCCGCGCCATGTGCTTAAGTATTCGAGAACCCAGTGCCACCGAGGATCGAACCCGTGACCTGAGGAGACTTACAGTGAACCCCGCCAACCAACAGGCCACGGCTTGCGGCACCTATATATATATAGTTACTATGCTAAGAGATCAATTTATTCGACATGTATGGTGAGCGGGGTGTCACTTGTTTTTTAAGTTGATGCTCCCTTACCTTGAAGGCACTGGTATCAGGGTGCTAAAAATGAGGATGATAAAATATTGATTGAGTCCGAGCATTGAGAGGTCAAAACTGCTTAAAGCTAAGTTGAGTATCATAAAAATGAGGATGAGTTAGATGCATGATAAATCTAGAAAATGATAAATTGAGGAACGATTGCATTAGAGGATAGTGAGAGGAATATTGATTATAAATTGAAGAGTTATATGTTTCGATTGTGCACGGCAGAAGGTAGAAAGTGCACATATATTAGATTACTAGATAAAATTAATGTTTAGGGATTAGGTAGGAAATTATTTGGATCTTAGATAACCTTGATAGAAGTTGTTCAAAAATATTTACGTAGAATAAGTTTTGTGATCTCATGCAGCTCTAAAGAGGAGCAAATGAAAAGTGATGCTGCATAAGAGCAGGATGATGATGTTAGTGCAAGAGCATTAAAAGTCTGTTATCTGATATTATTTTTTTATTTTATGCTGATTTATCTGTATGAGAAAGGGAGACTGTTGCTGATTTCCAATGCATGTTCCTTGTTCTCATGACCTTGAAAGAATTGATTAATTAATCTTACGCTTCCGTTGTACAGGAGCGTTAGTAAGGTGCATGAAGAGTGGTTTGCTGATGAAGATACTGTTCGGAGGGATGTAGGCTTGTTGGGGATGCAAGTTGAAATGCCTAATACTAGAGAAGTATGTTGATAAACTAGAAAGTAATCAAATTTTCAGTTTTTATTTCGATATTGCAATTTATTATTATTATTTTTTTGTTGTTGTCCTTGTTTTAATAATATGCATAAGAAGTATTAGTAGTTTTGATGTTTGCAATCCTTGATTTTTTCCTTAAAGGATTTATATTAATATGTCCTCTAAATAAAGTAATACATTTCTACTGAATTGATATTCTGGATCCCGAGTATCCTTTAATATGCAT
The DNA here is from genome assembly GCA_003013225.1 of Phalaenopsis aphrodite. Lineage (NCBI taxonomy): Eukaryota > Viridiplantae > Streptophyta > Magnoliopsida > Asparagales > Orchidaceae > Phalaenopsis > Phalaenopsis aphrodite. The sequence goes on along the minus strand of NEWO01000136.1, from coordinate 312,997 downwards.
TTTGTAAGAAAGTTATATGAATTTCAGCTTTTCATTTATTTAGGATTGGATATAAATTATATTCTTGAAACATTTGGCATGTGGCAACTGTCATCTTTTGTTTATGATTAGAAGTTGATGCTGATGCAGCGGGTATTTAACTATGAAATGAATATTAAGGATTATCTTTTGAAATGTACTCTTTGCGATTTTGTTTATTTGAACTTGACCGAATTGTTTACCTTGTCAGCTGACATGTGGAATATGCTTTGAAGTTTTTCCTCGGAAGGCGATGTGCTCTGCAGCTTGTGGTCACCCGTTTTGCCGTTCATGTTGGAGAGGTTTATTTCTTTTCTCATGTTAAAGCTTATTTCTTATATGAGTGCAATTTTTAATTTGGTCCCTGTAATTTACTAATTTGTTTGCTATTCTAGCATGATTGGTGTAAAATTTTTGAAATAACTTGCTACAATGGTTCATAAATAATAGTGTCATGAGATTCGACATTTGCCTGGTTATCGGTTACGAGTTCTACTTAACTGCCCTTCATTTTGTCTTCATTTAGTTAATTCTTGAGATTAACTTGAGTGCAATTTCATTTAGTTTATTTTTTTTCTCATGTTAAAGCTTACTTCTTATATGAGTGCAATTTTTAATTTGGTCCCTGTAATTTACTTATTTGCTTGCTATTCTAGCATGAATGGTGTAAAATTTTTGAAATAACTTGCTTCAATAGTTCATAAATAATAGTGACATGAGATTCGACATTTGTCTGGTTATCGGTTACGAGTTCTACTTAACTGCCCTTCATTTTGTCTTCATTTAGTTAATTCTTGAGATTAACTTGAGCAAATTTCAATTGTTTCTTGTCCTTGAGGTTTGATATGACGATGGTGCAATCGTAGTACTTATGTAGGCTTGTTTTATTGAAATGACATTTTGCTCTTTGAGTAAGGGTGTAAACGAGTCGAGCTCAAGCCACCCTCAACTTAAGCTTAAGCTTGATTAATTTTATCGAGCTCGATCTTAAGTCTACGAGTTCAATCTGGCTCACAAACTGACTTGTTTAATATAAAAGAGAGAAAATGATTTTAATTTTAAATAACTTTATAATAAGTTGACAAATAGAGTGAACACTTAGGAGATAATAATAAGAAATCACCTAGTATACAATAAAAAATATTATTTTCTTAACATTTTAATACTTTTAAGATAAAATTTTGAAATTTAATATATTTTGAGTATTTTTTATGTTAATATTTTTTAAACAAGTTGTCTCACGAGCTAACGAGTCGAATCAGGGCTAGCTTGAGTTGGTTTGTTAAATCATCGAGCTCAGTTCACAAGCCACTTATTGATCTGAGCTCGAGCCAGCTCATGAATCAGCTTGACCACTTGCACCCTCTACTCTTGAGTATCTATTTGCCTATTTTCCTATATTTGATAACACCTCAATATTTATTGTTTGAATATTTGTACAGGCTTGTTTTATTGAAATCCTTTTCACTTTGATTTTAACAAGCTTATTTGGAGTATTATCAAGTTAATAGGATTTGACTAGATCTAAAGATCTTCTAGGGTTGAATGTACAAATTAAACAGTCTTTATGAGTTTGATTTATTTTCATAATGCAAAAGTAGAGCATTGCTGCTTGATTTATCCATTTTCTTGTCTTAGGAATAACACTTTATATTTGCATAGACTTTGACTTAATCCATTTCATTAGGTCATCACCCATCTCGTCTGTTATATCAACCACTAAGAAAAGTTGATCATCTCTCTATATAACACTTATCAACGATCCCCTGATACCAAATGGTTAGTTCCAACTATATTTTATGTGCAGTTTGTCGGTACAAATGGTTAGTTCATTAGCACAATAGTTTACCTATCACAACACTCGTGTTATTCTATTGATCATTTTACATGTGAAATTTAGGTTCATAGATAATTGTTGTTTATTTGAATGTACCTGCAAGTATTGCACTTAATGAACATGCCCAAGAATATAATAAAATTATTAAAATTAGTAGTGCCTGCTTAAGTTTGTTCTTCTGTAACATATGCAAGTACTTGATAATTTGAAAAAAAATTTAAATGCAATTTCATATACGAATATGTCACGTATTAATCTTTTAGAATTTTTTTTTCTTAAATCACCCATGATTATCTTACCAGAATTGACAAAACAACCTTACAATGAGTTCTCCCTCTAGGCTCGCCTCTATTTTGACACCTACTTGTCGGTCAACTTTTTGAAAATCGAAAAATTGAAAATACTTTTAAAATTTAATTTAAATATAAGAGGTATATAGTTTGAGTTTTGAAAATTGTGCGTTTGAAAATTTCTTAAAAAATGAAACCAAATGGATTTTATTAGTATAATAGTTTGCATAATCGTGTCCGATACCTCGAATATTACACATTCCTGAAAAATGAGTGTATATCTCAGCGATAAACTCAATTCTACAAAATAAGAGATTTGTGATATCCGTTTGACCTACAAACATTTTATGTGTGACCGACAAGTTCCCTTATCTAATACAAATATTAAATAAGGTTTATTTTACTTAGGTTCCAAGTTATCTATAGAAGCAAGCCCCTATAATTAATTACATCCCAAATGTCTGGGGTCACTTGAGAAAACTCTCGATAATAATCAGATGTACTAGTCTTCAAGATTTCAAGGTTTAGGTTTTCATGGTAGGATGTAGAAAAACAAATAGGAGTGACTCAAATAGGAACAATTATTTTCAAGACTCCAAATGAAGGAAAATGTGGGAGATGTCACATATATTGAGGAGAAACCTCAATGACTTCTCAAACTATTATACTGTGTGATTGCATTTTGGAGATGATGTAATTCAATTGTTCAATCTTGACAATTTTATTTTTTAGGACTTACATTTGCATAATATCCGATTATATAAATAATCCGCAAAGAGATGAGGGTTTACGTCGTAACGAACGATAACTTCAGAACCTAAAGCGATTTAGGACTTACGCCGCACAACATGGTTGTACATGAGCCTAAAGAGGGTGTGAGGTTTTACGTCGCATTGGGCGAGCTACCTCGAAGTCATATGAGTTGTTATTATGCTAGGAAAAGATAATGCTGAAGAAGATCCTCTTGTCGCTCGATCCATGCTCATCGTCGTGCTGCCCTCAAAGTTGGCTCTAAGCTCCTGTTGTAGCGATGACTTCAGGGTTTAAGGTTCAAAAGGTTTTACAATGTGTGTTTCAAGGTTTTGGTTTTGCATGCAAAATAAACAAATTGCAGGTAAATAAAATGTACTTGAAAAGTAAAATGCATTAAAGTAAAATGATGTAAATAAACTGTAAAAGCGTATTTGAGCATCTGCTACTGTTGCGTGATTAATATTGTTAGCATAGTATGATTTGCGGCAGATTTAAATAAACCTGCAAGAAAAATAAACAAGGCGAGAAAACCCAGCACGAAAGTCAGAAAAACGAGTCGTAGAAATCACAAGCAAGGGAAACCCTTAGCCGCATATGAAAGACCAGGATTGGGTGTAAGACATTGGTAGAAGTGGGGGCTTAGAGCTGGACTTTGTGTTTCCCGATCTTGAACAAGAGTTACCAGCTTGACAATCTATGGAGGGAAGTCCTTAACCTCAATCCAAGTGATTAGCCGTGGGCCTTTATAAATTTTAATTGAAAAATTCTTTGATTTTCATGCAAAAGCTGTTGTTTAAGTCTTTTTTATGCAGAGTTCTTTTTAACATGAAAAAGAGATTTTTGTTTTATTTTATAAATATTTTGTAAAATCGTGTAGTCCATAGGCTAGTCACTCTAGTCGTGTTAGAACTACCGACAACCTAAGAACGTTGGGGACAACGATCCTACCAAGAATCGGCGAATAATATCATTGATCATTTTCTCTCCCTTTTTGAAGATCATTGAGGTAAAGAAATCCTGTTATAATAATCTCACTTCGTATCCATCGTTTAAGCACACATAAGCATTGTCGTTATTGCCCTCGCCACCTAGACCATAGACTTATCCTGGTCCGGTGATCTATATGTGACACTAACAAATGTCCCCAATTGCCAGGAGGATTTGAGTATAATATCCAAGCTTAAATCCCGGTGCACTTGGTTTCACTATAGGTCAAGTCATGACAGGAATTCCACTATTAATTTAATAAATGAAGCATGAACTACGTTTCAGTGCATCCTCATGTCCAGTGTCTTAATCTGTTTGTGAATCTGGGTTAAGAGTCTAGTTTCATTATTCATTAAAAAATTAGGTTGATGAACGCGTACTTAGGATATGCTCCTAAATCTAGGAAGCCTACACTGAAAAATTAGGTCGATAGACTCTCACCTATGGTGTGCTCCTAAAATCTAGAAAGCCCACACTGAGAATTAGGTAGGCGGACTCTCACCTAGAGTGTGCTCCTAAAATCTAGGAAGTCTACATTGAGAATTATGTACATGAACTCTCACATCGGGTGTGCTCCTAAAATCTAAGAAACCTATACTTTAACTTATGCTCAAAGTGATTTAAGGTGTTCTACCATCAATTAAGTGTTTTCCAACTAATCTTCAATATTTATAAGTTTTCAAGTAATTAAATCAGAAATTCTCATTTTTTTTGACTTAACAATTTAACAAAAATAACAAAACAAACGAAAAGAGAAGATTGACCCATTTTCAAAACTAACAAATCCAATGGGGAAATAGCAAGTGAATCAACCTAAAAGTTTTTAAAATCTTTCAACAACTGTAATTAAATACTCTTGAGAAGAGTGCTTAAGTTTGTTTCAAGACGGTGTTTTGATCGACCCAAAAGTCTTCTAATTTAGTAGGAAAAAGAGAGGCCCAAAAGTCCAAATATACTCAGAAAAGTTAGACCCAAAAGCCACAAAATTGAACCAAAAAATGCAACCCACAAGTCACAAAACAAACCCAAGAAAGTGCAGCAAAACAAGCCTCTTAACAATCCAAAAAACTGTGCATTTAAAGACTTCAAAAGCAGTGTTTAAGGACTCCAAGATTAGCCCGCAAAAGCACTACAAAACTGTACATAAATTGCCCCAAATCGACCTACGAAAGCACCCCAAAACAGTGCCGAAACGGTGCCCAAGTTGCTCCAAAACCAGCCCACAAAACACCTCAAAAACAACCCTTAAACTCGCCTCAAAACAGTGTGCAAATCTCTCCAAATCAGCCAACAAACACACCCCAAAATGATGCCCAAACAGTGTGTAATCAGCCCAATTTACTGGATCCAAGATTGTAGCAAAATCAGCCCAAAACAGTCCGCAAAACATCATTTAATTACCCTTCAAATAACATTAAAACAACAAGTAAAGCCCCCCAAAATCAGCATTTAAATGGGGCTCAAAGCCTCACAAAAAAACAGTAAATGAATCAGCACCCAGGTGACATATAAAGCCTCCGAAACTAGCAATTTATAGTGTCCAAATGGTGAAAAGTCGAGGCAAAACAGTAAGAGTGATAAACTAGAACGACACCCCAATCCTTCTTGAAAACAACGATAATAACGAGCAACCGGCCAAGAAGAATCAAATAAAGATTTGCATGCATACCCCACAATTCCTATATGTTATCATATCTCAGAACTATACTTCAATTCTTACATTTATACCACCAAAATCTTTCATATTGCATCAAAATATCACGATTCTATCCTTAAAAAGTTGAGATACACATTTTCATGTAAATGCACAAAGATTGAGTGGTGCGCATGTAAGTATGGTTATTTAGGTGCTAGGAATGTAAATACCTAAGAATTGTGTGGTATGTATGTAAATTTTCCACCAAACAATTTAATCAAGGTAAGAGCTAGTGAAACCCGATTGATCGGATCAATCAAATCTTTAGGCCGAGTATGAAGGGCTGACAAAATAAAACTATCTAAGTTGGTTTAAAGGAAAGTAATGAAAACAATTCCCTGAATCTAAACCAAACTAAATCATGAAAATAACAATGTAAATCAGATCAAATAAGCTTGCCAAGTTTGTGATTAGGAAGTATTAAAAATAAATCAATTAAGACTTCAATACTCCTTAAAAGCAAAACAAAACCTTGAGACTTCGCACAAATACAAAGCAGGTTGTAATTATGAAACTTTTATTAACATGAAAGCGTAGAAGCATCATCATTTATGAGTAAGAGAGCTTTGTGTCCAAATTATGTTTCTTGGCCAAACGCTCGAGGAATAAAGACAAAAAATCAACTTTAATGAAAAGGATATATAATCCCAAAGGATCCTGCACCAATGCTTTGTGATGTTAGGATAACTTGAAATAGACCGTGAAGATATTTGCAAAGAAAGGATTACCGTGAGTTTTAAATGGGGAATGCACAACCCTTCAGCCATGAGCTAGATCCAAATTTGAAAACCTGCACTTCGAGCAACGTCGATGTTACTTCTCCTTGTAATCCCAGGAAATATTGTTCCACTTACAAGAGGAGTTGATATAATGTTGTCCTTGTGTTTGCAAGAGATGAAAAACTGGAAGAATGTCGTGCAGAGCTAGTGCAACGCCACAAGCTGCTCTCTTTACTCTCCTCTGCTTCAGCTGTTGAGCTTACAAGGATGTGACGGTGACTCCAGAATGCTCGTCTGTTTCTTCCGTGTTAGAGAGAGAGAGAGAGAAGGTGGCGGGCTTGACATGAGCGGGCGGTGAAGAGGAGCGAAGAGTTTTTTTGATCAGGAGCAGAAGAGGGAGTAGGATGAGGCGTTTCCGTGAAGAAGGATTGTGGGAGGAGGAATGGTGAGTCGAACGGCTGTTCGACGTGAATGCGAAGTGAGGGCTTCGATCGCGAGCGGGAGAGGCGCTTCGATCGCGAGCGGGAGAGGGGCTTCTTCGGTCGAGCAGAGGAGCGGGGAGAAGGCTTCGAAATAAGGAGGAGAAGAAGTCTGTCGAGTGAGGGAGGCGAGCAGGAGTTTCAATCGATGGAGGGAGTCAAGTGAGGGTTTCTGGAGCTTCGATCAGTGGAGGAAGGGGCATGGTAAGCTTCGATCGATGGAGGGAGACGAACGGCTTGGTTTGTTCGGCGTGAGGAGGCGGCGGGATCGAGAGGGGTCTTGGCGTAGGGAAGAGGAGACGAGGCGAGAGAGCTGCAGTGGATTACTTCAAGCAGGAAGAGCATGGAGGGAAAGCTTTCGGTGCAGAGGGGAAGAGACAAAGCCAAGGGTTTTGGTGCAGCGAAGAGGTGAGCGGGTGCAGAAGAAAGGGACTTCTGTGTTGAGGAGAAGAGGCGAGCAGGGTTTCGAATTCTCCAAGTCATAAGGAGTTGAATGCCGGGGAGAGGTTGTGTAACCGAAGAGACGTTACTCAAGCATTGGCGGGGAATTGCATGAATTCCATTACTAGAGGAGTTTATTTGGCATATAACAACTCCTAATTAAATTTCATTAAAGTGAGATTAAATGATTTATTTGAAATTTAAAATTTGAAATTGTTTAGCTTGAGTATAATCTGAATCGAATCCGAGTTAAACCTTGGTTGAGCCCAGTCCCGCACCCCGCTAATTAAAAAAAAATTGCATCGATTTTTGTGCTAATTTCTTGCGCTGGAAATTATAGTGATATGAGTCTTTCCCGGCTAAAATTGATGTCCCGGACGCGTCGGCATGGTCTGTTTCGTCATCCGGGGTCGTCCATACAAGTTCACCGACGGTCGGGCCAAAAAAGTGTCAACCTTCTGCGTGGTGTAACGAGTGCGTTGCTGAGTCACAGAGGGTTCACCTAAGACTGTCTGATCCAGTAGGAACTCATTTTCGGGCCCTCTACATGTTGGTCCTTAGCTCTTGCAACTAGAGGTTGAGTTCTTGGAACCACTCATGCGAGTTCTTCACAAAGATGAATCAAGAAGTGGTTTGAAGTTTTACGGGAGGTGGGCTCCATTACTAGTCTGTTAGAATGGTCAACAAGGAACTCCTAAGGCTAGATTATGGGTTCTAAGAGTAGGAGACGAAAACCTCACTGAAAATGAGGTCAACACTAGTATAAATAGCCCCAAATTGACTTATGATACAAACTTTCTGTTTTGTTCTCCTTCTAATCTTTCTGTACAGTACTTATAACTAGCACATAAACCGCTACCCATATGATCACACTTATGCCAAAAGCTCCCAAGCCTCTTTACCCTTCTCTTCCTGACACTGGTTGTTGAGCGCAGCAACAAACCAAACTTTTTGGGCTCTAATATTCGCAGCAGAGCAAAATAAGGGGCTCAAGTCATATAGGGACAATTTATTCTACCTCAATAAAAAAAACCTCCTCAAATGCTGTTCTGAAACTTCTAGCTGCTGCTCATGTAAAATAAGAGAATTAAACAGTGTTTTTTTTATTAATTGAAACCGTAATAAATGCAATTAAACTTATTAAAATAAATAAATATATACAAAAGTATTCTTCCCACATATTTTCTTCTTTTCTTCTCTTATTCTTCTAATTTTCCCTAAAATTCCTGCAGCAGCAGCAAAGGCACATTCAGAGCTAAAGCTCTCGTTTTCACATCCAGCACCCCGATCGATTAACACTAGTGTCGAGGCGGGATAGTATTACAGGAGAATGGAATTGGGACAATAGGAAAGGAACAAGGGAAATAAATTTGGACACACACACACACACACACACAGAGATATATATATATATATATATATATATATATATATATATATATATATATATANATATATATATATATATATATATATATATATATATATATATATATATATATATATATAATTCATTTAATTAAATCACTACCTTTGATTAAAACAGACGGTTGCATGTGGTATTAAGCGGAGAATCCGGATTGCCACTGCGCTGAAGGTGTTGTTAACAGTAAATTAATTAGCTGAATTAATTAATTAAGATCATTTAGGTAATTCAATCAACTATTTTTGTAAAACCAAATATATTAATATTTAACAGATGCCATTCTATTTAAGATTGATTAATTCAGATGGTATAATTTTCTAAAAATAGTTTGATTGGAATTCGTGGGATGCAAAAATTAGATATATTTAAAACACAATTAGTAATTTACCTGATTTAGCCAAAACTGCCCACCCCCTACCCCGCCTAACAATCAGTTCTGCATGCGTAAGACCTCGAGGTATTGTATCTTACAGCCGTAATTGTAATTCAAGGCCTACTTTCTGATGTTTATTTGGTGATGTTAGAAATTAAATTTTTTATTCCTATTTTATTTACTTTGATAGATTGTCATTATTTTCTTTTATTGGTGATAATGAAAGATGAATTTTATCATTGACAGGTTATATAGGAGCAGCTGTGACTGATGGGCCGGGATGCTTGATGTTGAGATGCCCTGATCCATCTTGCGGCGCTGCTATTGGGCAAGATATGATTGATATTTTAGCTAGCGGGGAAGATAAACAGAAGTATGCTTACTATCTCCTCAGATCATACATTGAGAATAACAGGAAGGTTTGTTGGTGATTCGACATGTAATTCTCTATGTTGTTTGGCCTTATTTTTTTAATAGTATTCCAGCTTTTTTTATGCTAAATATCTGCAGACAAAATGGTGTCCAGCACCTGGATGTGAATTTGCCATTGAATTTGTTATTGGATGCGGAAACTATGATGTTTCATGTAATTGCTCCCACAGTTTTTGTTGGAATGTAAGCGCTTCACAATAAATAATTTATTTTTAATGCTTAATTTGTTTCAAAAGATTCTGAATCTCGGCAAGCAAAGCATGCAGTGTACAGAGGAAGCGCATCGTCCAGTGGACTGTGGCACTGTAGCAAAGTGGATATTAAAGAACAGTGCAGAGTCTGAAAACATGAATTGGTAGGCTTAATCACTTTTGTTTTCCTCATGTGTTTCTGTTCTCTTTTAGCCACTGCATGGAAAAGATTATCAGCATGTGTTTTCTGATAATATCAAATTGCTGACTTCTTATTTATATTTTTGGGAAAGACTACAATATCAAAATAGTCCCGTGACTATTTACATGGGGTCATTTTAGTTTTATAGTATATAAAAGTGTTAAATTAGCACCCAGACTTTTTCAGTGGGGCCTAAATAACCCCCGTTGGCGAGCTATTTCAATCCATATTAAACAATTCTGGGACTAATTTGACACTTCTATAACCCATTGGGGAGCTATTTCAATCCATATTAAACAATTTTGGGACTAATTTGACACTTCTATAAACTCTGAGATTAAAATGCCTCCCTGCAAAGAGTTAGGAGAGCATTTTGACACTTTTCTTTTTTTGAGAAATGTTAAGTTGGCATAATCTCTGTCTCCAATGCATACTTGTCCAACTGAATGAGATTCTTTAGCTGTTATTGGCTTAGTTAACACTTTGCCTGCATTTTTCCTATAAATTTATATTTTGAACGAATGAAAATTTTTGCACAGGCGCGCACGCGCGAGCGCGCACACACACACACACATATATATATTCCTTATTTTTTCAATTCGCTTTAAGCCACTGTTTGTGAAATAATTTTAGCATATGTTAATTTGCTGATGAAGGGCTGTTGATTTTTTTATTTATATTCTTTATGAAATGTTAAATTGCATCATCTTTGTTACAAATGAATTTTTGCAGAACTGTGCGATTCTTTAGCTGATTTTTGCAAAAATTAACATTTTGCATGCATTATTCCTATTAATTTATACTCTTGTTGAATGAAGCTTTTTTTTTTTCGGTTCTAATGTGTTTTTGATCAATTGTTGCAGCTACAGAGTTGGCCTAGGCAAGTTTAGTTCATTTCTGATGATATGGAGTTCCCTTTTAGGTCTTGCTTTATGGAACAGCCAATTCATTAAGATGAAATCTAAGACAAATATGAATAAATGTTATGAATTTTTTGTATTACCTATGGGTTGATTAAAAGCAAATGTGTTTGATGATCTCTCTAGTTTTCTTGCTATTGCTTTTTCCTTGCAAGCTAATTTGAAATTGTTGTTTTCAAATATTGTTTGAAATCAATTTTTGTGCTTATTGTACTGGTCTTGCATTTGGCATGCATCTTGGGTCAATTCTATTATGCTTCAGCTTGGTCTACCATCAACTTTGGTTTTGGGTGCTTAGAACTTGTGGTTCTCATGGTAGAAGCGTGATATCAATTTCTCAAGATTTGGGAAACAACTTTCAAACAATTACAAGTTATATAAAATTCTATTGAAATGTGGAAGCTTTAACCATTTCTCGGAAGTTTTACGCCCAAAACAAAATTTCTCATTGAAGCCTTTTTCTAGTATGATCTGATAGGATGTTTGACGCGGGATGCTGGAGCGAGGCTTCCTTCACTGACACGGGACTCATGGGTTCCCGACCGTTTTGTTGAAGACCGGTCGAGGGGATTCCCGAGCCGAGCGGCCTGGGCGAGTGGCCTCCTGCGCCCCTCTCTTTCCTTTTCTGCTGCTTCTTCATTTGAAAGTATTTTAATGGCTAATTTCTGAATATTTCTTGCCTCTCCACCCTTTCTTTTTGTGTGGGACTTTCCTTCTTTATTTTTTCATTTCTTTTTCATGTAAGAGTCCATTTATTTGTTGTTTTCAGAGTTAGGGGGAGTTTTTGATGTGTTGATTTCAGATTTTTGTGTGTAGTCCTTGTCCCCTTTGTGAGTTGTATCCAAGGAGGTGGTGTTGCTCCGAACGTATCCTGATCCAAGATGATTTGTATCTTCCTCACTTTTGGCTATCCAACCCTCCTCCTTCTGCCCCATAGCCGCTAGTCACTCCTAATCCCCTTCCCCAACTTCTATCGCTCCATCTCTTGCTTTTACCTTGCTGTCCAGCACTTTCTAGCCATCCGTCCACTTGCCGTCAATCACCTACAACCATACTTGCCGTCCCTACAATTTTGCACCCCCTCGTTGCCATCAACATGCCTTGGCTTCCACCACCATTGCCAACCATCCCAATCCCTCCACCGTCCTTGTAATACACCTTAGAGTTTTTGCTTGTGTTGTGTATGTCGGTGTTGTTATTTTATGTTGTGTTGTGTTGTAAACCTATTGCCCTATTAATAAAAACGTGTTTTTGTATTTCTACTATTTTCTCTACTAGTTCTGGCATCAATGTCTCCATGCCTTAGATGTGGGTACAGTTCACTGAAGTTGTGGTAATCTGAACAGTCCTTACTGAATTTTCCCCAGACTGCCATTAATCCTAGCCATGCTCTTGAATGCGTTCCCAAGTTTTTTATACTTTTTCCATTCCAAATTGCTATTTCTTTAATCCTTTTCCAAACGAAATCCAGCTTGTTTTTACCCTTACGGCTGGGCAATTATGGTCTTTACTTGTGTTCAGGTTTTGTTTTACTTCAGCAAGTTGTGCGGTACAATCACGCTAGTCATTGGCTAATTAAAAAACGTAAATTTTCTTTGCTACTAAACGCCTACTTCATCCTTTCTATAACCACCTCAATAGCAACCCGCTCTCAACATACACTCAAAAAAGGAATATTTTTGCAGGACGTAGTTCCTTTAGTGGTTTCTTTCAAGCATTGAATGCATATGTTTCTCTATTTTATATAGAGGTCAAAGTATTGAATTTTTATAAACCATCGTTTTGTTATTTCTTTTTTCATTCTAAATAAAGAAACATGGCTCCGCCTAAAAATTCCTTAACAAAATTTCTTATTTAATACTTATGGAAAGAAGACAGTTGGATTTCTCCCTGATGTGATCTAAGTGTGCCAAATGCCTAATTGATAATATGGCATGAATGGCAAAACCGTGGACTGAACATCTGGGCAGGCACGTGTGTTTTCTTTTCTAGTGAAGAAGCTACTCATATTAATGCCTTCTATGCTATGTTGTATGGATAGTGTAGCTTTAACTTATTGGTAGGATGCGACCTTATTAATTTCACTAAAAATTTGAAGTATCTGTTTCCTTTTTAAACTTAATGAGAAGCCTCCTTCTCACCTACTGAAAATTTTTTTATTTTCTTTCCCCTTCACACATGGATTTCATGTGGATGCCCACAAATTGTCATATTCACACTCACTTAGTGTTGATTATTTTAAATCTACTTACATTGCAAAATCAACGCCACTTGTGCTTTTCCAGCTATATTAATTAAGTGAATTAATTTTATTTTATGTTGTAATACATTTTCTGGTTGTTTAAAGTAAGAAGTTGGTTGTTATAGCTTTTTATTATTTGAATTCTTGTTTCAGGATATTGGCCAACTCCAAACCTTGCCCCAAATGTAAAAGGCCAATTGAGAAAAATCAAGGCTGTATGCATATAACTTGCACGCCACCTTGCAAATTTGAGTTCTGTTGGTAAGATTCTCTGATATTGTACATAAGTGCTCTATTATATCTGTTTTTCATTGGTCCGTTTTCTTAAATGTGTAAAATCATCAAAGGTTATGCCTCGGTTCATGGATAGAGCATGGGGAGAGAACTGGAGGTTTCTATGCTTGTAATCGTTATGAAACTGCAAAGCAGGAGGGGATGGTTTGCTTCATGCTACACCTTATTTTTTATGTTAATTATGATAATTTATCGGAATTTTTTTGAGTTATTTGTTCATTTCAGTATGATGAGTCTGAAAGGAGAAGAGAAATGGCCAAAAACTCCCTTGAGAGATACACACATTACTATGAACGATGGGCTACCAATCAACAAGTATGCTTTCTCACAAGTATATTTTCTCATCAGCGTTTGATTATAAATTTTCATTTTTCTTGTATCTCTTAGTCATGGTTAAATCGAAGTCTTTCTGCATTTTAAAAACTGGCATTGTCTTGTATGTTTACAGTCAAGACAGAAGGCACTTGCGGATCTGCATAATATCCAAACTCAAAAGGTTTGCCATCAAATTTGCTACTCTTATCCTTTTGATGCCATTAGTTTAAATCGTAGGAAATGAATAGTTTCTTTAGTTGATGAAGCATCTCAATCAGAGTTATCTAGCTGAACTTATTTATAAGAGAGAATGTGAGTGCTAGCTTTCTTGATTAACTGTTCAGTGTTTACTTTTCATCATACATTGTAAACCTTGACCTTGTACTGTGGATACACATGATCGTGACTGAATATTGTGATTTTTTAGTTCTTACAGAATATTTTGTATTTAGACAATAATGAAATAATTTAAATCCATCAAGCAGCAACATGCTATCCCCATTGACTCCTTCAATACGTAGATAGTCTGACATTGTTAATGGAAGGAGAAAATCCTTCACTATATAGCTTAAAGTTGCCAATTTGGCTTATTAACCAACAGGCACGAACCAATTAAAACTGAACAAAAAAAAAAAAACTGGTTTGGTTTTAAAGTTACTTTTCATTATTCTTTAGTTTCTCTCCTTTGCTATACATGATATAAGCATTCTTTTAAATGATTGTATATTTGTTTGTGTGGCACTTTTTTGTTGATAACTTCAGGTCTGTGTTTTGGTTGCCTTATCCATTTTGTTTCTTACTGGCCATTTTCCTACCCTTGTCCTCTTTTGCATGTTGAACTAGAGTTTATGAAAATCCTTTTTTCTTAAAAAATTATAAAAGTAAAGAAGGTAATGACCAGACAATGACGAGAAAAGAATCATCACTAGATAGAAGAAGGTAATGACCAGACAATGTAAAGAAATTATGATTCATTTAATTTGACAAAATCCTCAGAACATTTTAAATATAATATCGAAACTTTTGTGATACCCAATGCTTTACTCATGTGAATTAAAGGACATGAGGCTCATCATACCAACACAAAGTAGTTGAGATGAGGCTCACGGCTTATGCATAGTTGTTATAAGGCTTATATGCTGCTGATGATGATTTTCTATTAAATTTTTTTATTCCTTCTTCAAAATAAAGAAAGCACTGGAATTTCTAACTTCTTTCTTTTATAATATTTTCTGAAGCTTGAGAAGCTTAGCAAAATACAATGCCAGCCAGAGTCCCAACTCAAGTTTATAATTGAAGCCATGCTACAGGTGAAAATAAATAAACTTTTTTCCTTCACTTTATTTAAATAATCTTTTTTAACGGACATGATTTTCATGGTAATGTTAGAATTAATTGAGCATTGCAATATGTAGGTTGTTGAGTGTAGGAGAGTACTGAAATGGACTTATGCATATGGGTATTATCTACCTGAGCACGACCATGCTAAGAGGCAATTTTTTGAGTATCTACAAGGTTTTTGATTGCTATCAAGTTGTATTAAGTTTCTTCAAGTCTCTTCCCTTTCTGATGAATGTGTGCTGTTTGTTCTACAGGTGAGGCTGAGGCTGGTTTAGAGCGACTTCATCAATGTGCAGAGAAGGAACTTCTGGTGTATCTTGAAGCTGAGGCTCCAATGAAGGAATTTATCGACTTTCGCATAAAGCTAGCTGGATTGACTAGGTATATTTGATAAAACCTCTTTTCCCGTATAGCATAAATATAATTTTCTTTTATATTTCATTGGGGATTTCCAGTTTGTATTTGATCTCACAGTTAATTTAACTTGTGCAAAAGAGAGTCCTCATTATCTATGAAGTGTTTAGTAGGAAACTATTCTACATAAAATCAGTCTGCTGTGTTTTTTTTTTTTAACGCTTGCTTGCCTTTATTTATTTATTTATTTTTGTTTGTTAAAACTTTCTCTCCTTTGCCTTGCAAAATATTTTTAGATTTTCATTTACTTTCTTTTAACTTTTCTTCATCTTGAATATAGTCTTGTTTTATCTTAAATTATAGCAGCTTCGAAGCTTTCATGGTCATGGGTGATTAAAGAATCATTCAATTGATATTCTTATGGGCTGTTTAGGATCAGTGTTATTTTTTATTATATATTTAATGTTTTTAGTTTATTTTGTTTATGTTTTGAACAAAATATGTTTGGCTATTCGATTAAAGTACGATTATTTTTATATACACACAAAATACTTGAAATATTAATTTGAGTGTTTTCAAAAACAGTTTAGTTTATTTTTAGAAATAAAAGATAAAAACATGTAAAAATATACTAAACAAACATATTTTAAAAATATAAATAAAATTAATCATAAAGAAACCCTTAAATTGCTGCAAAATTTTATCATAAAAACGAATTCTCAACTCGTGACGATCATTTAGTTTTTGGCCTAAGTTTCTCTCTTATGTGTGTTTTTTTTTGACAGTGTCACAAGGAACTACTTTGAAAATCTGGTTCGAGCCCTAGAATCCGGATTGGAAGACGTCGGGCCTAATCGGCAAACCAATAGCAGCAAGTCTTCAAGCTCAAACAGCACTTCTAGCAAGAACTGTTGTGGGAATAGCTCCAGATCAAGTGCAACCACCACCACCACCACCACCTCGGATCACTACTGGTCGTGTGATAGGTGCACATATGCTAACCCCATCTCTAACCATACATGTGAGATATGCGAGCGTCATCGCCATTGAATCCTCCAAACACTTCTAGATCTTTCTAGATACAAATAAATCCAGAAAGTCATTTACAACTTGTGCTACTCTATAGATATCTATTAGAGTAAAAATTAGAGGAACAGAAAGGTTACAGCCATATATAGGGGGGATGGTATGATGAAAGAAGCTTTTAATGGTGAAATTTCAGTTCTAAGGCAGGCATATAGAAGTAAAATATAACATCGTCTTGTATATGTGTATGTGCTTAATCTTTATGAACTGATAGAGCAAGCTTGATCTTCTAGGGTTCTGAAGGATCACAGTATTCTGTTTTTGTTTTTATATTTAGGATTGTTTCCCCACGTTGTAAATTTGAAACAGATAATCAAATTAATAATTCTTTGGCTGGGATCAAAATACATTAGATTGTCTTGTTTAGCTGCCTCATTTCATCATGCACAATTTTATTTTTTCTGTGTAAATGCACATTTAAAGTGGTGCCGTTTTTCTTGTTTGAGTGATAATCTATTTAGTACCTTATTTGAATTAATGGTGTCTATGAGATTGCTGTTCAATAGTTTCGTTTTATGGAGATTGTTGTCACAACTTTTGTTGATTATACTATAATTTTGATTATTCATTCCTAAAACTAATTTCTAAAGTAAATATATTTTATAAATGTATGCAATTTAACATTTTATGACTTCAAAATTATAATATAAAGTTGTGTGAAATTTTGGATCAGATTATCAAAAATAAATTCAGAGAACCCAATTGTTTATGAGTCTTGCAATGAATTAATAGTTAAAAAACAACCACCTTATGTTTGGGGAAAGAGATTGGGGAAGTCTTAAAATATATTGAAAATGCTTTACATATTACTAATGTCTTATTTTGAGTTAAACTGCCTGCTTGATTTTCATTTTCTAATCAAGGGAATATGAAAATTGTGCTTTGGACTTCTATAGTATATGATCTTAAGTTGAGTGGGAAGAGTTATATTTTGTAATCTGTTTTTGGAAGTCTTGTACCATCTTATTTTTGAGATTTGCGAGCACTCGAACTCAAATTATTTTCAACCAATCTGCCGTGCATTCAAGCGCAATCTTGCCTTTCTAAATTAACAATGTTAATTCTAAGAGATGTTCTCCAGTTGGATCATAGTGTAAGCATGATAGGAATCCTAAAACATTATGAGAGCAACATAGTTAATAAATGTTGCAAATTATGATTAAATTTCCCAAACTCTCAACTAAGTATTACTAATGATATGTTTGGTACTTCATCAAAATATGACATTTCTCTCCATCATGTGTTTTGGTATTCTATGGTCCTTGTCAGTTGATGGATGCAAGTACTTTTGTAACCTCCCAAAAATCAGGAGCAACAAATTACAAGGAGGACAAATGTCATTAGACAAAGCTCCTTGTTCTAAAGATCTATTTATATTTGCATGTGAGCCTTGTTGCACAACCGAGAATAATATCAAATTTCTTGAATTCACAAAAATAAAAAAAAAAATATAAAGTTTCAAGGACTATAAAATTTGGTGAATGGATCTTTTTCATGAACTATACATAAAGTTCTTATTAAATTCATTGTTTTTTTTTCAAATGTCTCATTTTATTAAATTATTATTTAATTTTTAAAAATATAAATCTTGAATAAATTTTACATTCTTAGTTATTCATGATAGCTTTATCAAATTAAGCTTTAACTACCTTAAAACTTCAAAGTTAAACTTTGTAATGTTTTGATTATGAGAATCATATCTTTTGAAGTTTTATCAAATCACAAGTATTCTAAAATTTTTTTATTTTCATAAAAAGTACAAATTTGGTGAGTAATATCTCCTCACTTATCTATAGGATTATAATCTTAAGCCTAAGTTTCAATATGCCAAAATTTAAATGTTTTTAAAACCATCAAAAAGCCCATGTCTCTAAGTCGGAATTTATGAATAGAAGTTAGCTCTATTGAAATATTTTTCCAAGGTACGTTGTTTTTATATTTTCAAAATATTCAAACTTGTAACTCTTATAAGGCAAGTTTACTATCCCACAAGGACAAGGCTAACCCAATTCACTCACCTGATCAAAATACTCAACAAACATCAATCACGTCCAAACTACCTTTATCCCAAGTCTCCTCAGTAAAAGATTCAATTATCCCTAAAATATAACTTTGAAATAGCCTCTCAATTAGATCCCTTCTTTCCTTTCTATGAAGTCAATAATGCCAATACTTCTAGACATGTTGATGCTCTTAACTTAGTGAACATCCAAGTCAAAATATTTTAGCTCATTTTGATTTATAAAAGAAGAATACAATTCAAGAACCAAATTAATGTAGCTCAAATATTGTAACACTTAAATTGAATCCTAAATATACTCTTAATATTAAATATCTTTTATTGAGCTATCAAGTACCCAATCCAAATTAAGAAAAGCTATCCAGCAGCAGACATCATCTTTTCCATCCTCCAAATATTAAATGTCTTTTATTCCAACCATATTTTGTTATTTTATATAAATTTAGATAAACATGATAATGGAGGGAATTTTATTTATTTATTTTATTTGTTTTTTAAGCTTATGTTTGGATTCTAGTTTTTGTTTCATCTTTTGCTTTCTTCTGTTTAATTGTTGGATGGTTTCTCTTCAATTGTTCATTTTTCTTTTGTTAATTTCAAAAATTTTCTTGATTTTTTGTTTTGTTTGAGCTGTGATGGTTTCCACGAGTTTATTAAAAGGCAACAATATTTTAAATATCCATGACCTATTGATTTGAGATATTTATGATATTTCATGTATTTTTATTATTTTTCCTTTCATTTAAGTTTCTAAATTCTTTTTTCTTTCTGAGTTTTTTGGTTTTTTTTTCTTCTCTGTTGTTGGTTATTCTCATATTTACTGTGTTGTTCTTCTTTTTGTCTTTAGATGGGCTATGATTGCTAGTTGTCAACATTTGTTCTGTCTGTCTGTTGGTTTTATTATTTAGCTGCTTGGTATTATTAATTTTTTTTGATAGATTTTCGTCTTCCTATCTTTTGTTGGTTTATTTGTTATTGTTCTGACTTATTTCTTTTCTTGGTCAAATATGTTGGATTACCATCCTGGTTGTTGTTTGGGTTTGGTTGTCCTTACTTTTTCTTCTGTTTGTTCAGATTCTCTCTAGATTTGTTGTTTGGTTGATTTTGGATTGTGATGTGTTTATTTACAACACTATTTTTTTCTTTTTTTGGTTTTTTGAAAGGAATTTAAGTTTTTTCTTTTATGTTTGCTTCTTTAGCCTCTTGAATCCTGCTAGATAGCTCATCTTCTACTTTTTAATGTGGTTGTTGGCTGATTGGAGGTTGCATGATAGTTGTTGTTTTGGAACTATTGTTGGATGTTTATGCATGTGCTTCTCTTAGATGTTCTGATTTTGGATAACTACTTGTTGTTGCTATTTATTTTCGTTGGTTTTTGCTTCAGCTGTGTTCTTTAGAATTTTGATTCAGCTACTTCTTTATTCATTTTGCTTGTTATTTTGTTGCGATCATCCTTTCTTTTTATTCTTTTTAAGTTCAGATACTCTCTTGATTCATTGATTTGTTGAGTTTAGATTGAGCTATGATTATATCCTTTTATTAAAATTCAACCATAACTTAAGTATATTTGGTTTTAGATACATTTGATATTTGTAAGAAATTTTAATATTTTCCTTTATGGTAAGTATTTGAGCTCAACATGTTTTTCTTTTTGTGTTGTCTATTTTTCATTAACTCTATTGGTTTTTAGACTTATTTCTTTTTTTTGTGTTTTTTGGGTTTATTATTATGTTCTATTTACTTTGTTGGTTTTTTTTATGCTTCTTTTTGTAGATGTTGCTTTGGTCTTTTGACTTCTGCTGGATAGCTTCTCTTCTCGGTTGATCATGATTCTTCTCTAGTACAACTGTTGTTGCTATTTTTTGGTTTAGCAAATTGTAGGTTAAATATTTTGTAGTTTTAGAGTAAGAGATAAAATTTTAAGCATCTGTTCTTTAATGATGTTGTAGTTTTGAATATTTGTTATTTATTACTGATTGTTGTTGTCTACTTCTTCTACCATCAATTATGGTCTTTATCTTTTGTTGTTTGTTTTGATGTCGTCTTCTTTTGGAGCATTATTGTTTGTTTTTGTAGATTTGATTATATTTGGTTGATTCTATGAATAGTTATTTTAATTTTTTGTCTTGGTTTTGGGTTGTAAGGTGTTAGGTGGTATTGTACTTTCTATATTTAGTTCTAAAGTTAAATGCGATCCCCATTTGTCCTAAAAAAATCTATCAAATATAACATGTTAATTCTTACTTAGTCACTCCACTAATTCATAATGAATTCTCTTACTTATTAAGAGGAAGTACATCTAAAATTACAAAAAAATATTAAAAAGATAATCAAAACCTTCCTTCAATGTACCAATTTCAAAGCTAAAATAAGGATATTAACCACACTCTCAAAAATTGTATTCTAAATAAAATCCACTAAAACTTATAACCAAACTAATTCAAATTCATAAGGATCGACATTAATAACTTTTTCCTCATAGATATTAATAAATACTCCCTTCTGCCTCAGTGAATCTTTATGTCAACTTACCCAACATAAAAAAACAACAAACTTTCAAAATCAAAATAAATATAAGCATCTTCAAAATGCAGCTCAATTAATTCAAAACCCAAATAAACTTTAAAAGTATATCCCAATCAATAACAATGTCCATTGTAACCAATCCCTAAAAATCTGCAAATCAAATTTTCCTCCACAAGTAGATATTGATATAAGTATGGGGAACAATATTATGTCCATTAAAATAAATAGGTTCATTCTATAATGATGACTATTTTACTATCAAATTCCAACTAGAGGGGATCCCAATGCACCATTTAAGCTAAGCTTGAGATTGTGGTACTAAGATTTGCCTCAGAAAGCTAAGGTTACCATCCTATAATACCTTTAATATTAAACTTCCCAAAATAAAAATACTCTCACAAGATATCTACCATTTATCCCTTCACAAACAAAAAATAAAAGAAGTTTTCTAAAAATGCTAAATGGATACCCTCAAATGCAGCAAGCTAAAAGAACATGTTCAAATTTTAAGATATATACGTTTATGAGTATGTAATGTACTTTTTGGGGTTTATGTAGTGGAAACCACCTACCACCACAATGTACCTTTTCTTTTGATGAAATAAAATTACATCCAAGTTTCTTTTATATATATATATATATATATATAAGATTCTTTCTTTCACACCAAACTAATGGAAGGCATTGTATTTAAACTATCCTAAATCTAAGAGATTCAATTTCATATCAAATAATTTCAAATAAGCTTTGCTTAAAATTCAATTCTAAATAGGATATGATAGATATCATTTAACCAGTTAGTTAGCTTAAATATCACAAGTTCATCATAATGTGGTGCCTTGCCACCACATAATTTGTTTGATTATAATAGCACAGTTATAGTGTGGTTATGATAAAGGTTCTCAAATTGGATGGTTAATCTAAACCTAAGTGTGATAACACTACTAGATTATAAATAAGCTAATAACGACCAAGTTATGTCTATTATCTCAGTTGACCAAATAGACTAAAATCATAACTTGTTTGGGATGATGAAATCGTAATATTTTAATTGAGCAAGTCATCATCATTCCCCAAAAATAACTTTCTCTTACACAAGAGAACCAGTATAGCAATACATTTATGAAAGGCTCATTATCGCTAAATTTAAAAAAAATGTTTTTTATCACAGAAAGAAAATTAATATTAGACAGTTGTTGTCACTACTCTACCCGAGAACTTAGAATTAACTATGGTGGGTATGGATAGTTGGAAGGTAAAAGTCATTTATAAACATTAACATTTTTCACAATAACATTAATGTAGAAAAGAGCCACTAAATTAACATTGCACGTGTAAGTAATCATCTAATAAAACATATAATATCATCCAGTCTATTATAGTAACACAATCTATATAGTAAAAGTGACATAACATAAAAAAAATAAACAAACCGCTTATATCATTCACAACCCACTCCTCTTATAATAAAACTCCCTTATATCAGGCATCTTTGTTCAAATAACCTTTTCCTGAAAGAAAAATTAAATAATATGTTAAGTTTAAGCAATTTAGTGAATAATTACTACTTTATTATGCATTAAATCTTAATATAAAAATATCTAGAATGGATGTACAAAGAAATATGTTGATCATAAAATAAACTTTGCATTTTTTTTATTAAAAAACTTATTTTATCATTTTATCAATTATATTATCATTTCCATTTAATATCTCTCTTTTTTATTTTTTTCAACTTTTTAAAGCCATCTCAAGAGCATAGTCAAAACCTTTACTATTTTGTATTATAAAAACATTCCATTTACCATTTGCATCATGAAGATATGAGATAAATTTATGCATTTTTGTCTACGTTAAATTACATATTTTATTCTATATTTATCATGATTTTACTTTTGTAGAAGGTTATTATGCATTTTTGTCTTAAATTTATGAGATAAATTTATGCATTTTTGTCTACGTTAAATTACCCGCTTTCTTACTTAAGTTTTCTATAGTTTGAATTTTATGTTTTTTACGTTATTACCATAAGAATTTCCAAATCCCTGTGAGATCGATACTTAGAACTCCATTAGAGCCTTTTACTACTTAAGCGATATGTATGCTTGCATTTTCAACCTAGTGACAATTTGAAATTGAAAGTACAACTTAATTCACTATGAGTGGTAGATTTAAATATTTTAAAAGAGAATACTGATTATACTGAAGTAAATTTTATTGTGATTGATCTGCATATTTCTTAGTATAGTTGTCGTGTGTGTTGTGGTGTCAAAAAACATTTATAGCGCACACAAATTCCCGCATCAGTAGGGTATCAAATGACTCATGAGAAATGACAATCCTCATAGAATCGATACACCAACTCATAATTTATATATAACTTGAACAACGTACTTGTGTGATTGACCAACTTGCCTCACTGTAATTTGGACATCTAGTTTTTGGCATCTTTGCCATGGAAAAGAGTTAAAAATTTTTAAACTTTAGGAGAATTCTAGTTGAATAGCTTAGAGTTTAGGTTTGAACTTTTTCTATTTTTTATGCTTTATTGTGTTGTACTTGTGTGTTGCATTGTCATTCTTTTGTAAGTGCTAAGAACCTAAAATGCCAAAAAAAAAGAAAAAAATATTTGCTGAATATTTTATTTTTATGTACTTTGCATGCTTTGTTTTGTGTAATTTAAATTCTTGTTGTGTGCTTAACCTTAGATTAGGATTGATTGTTCGTTCATCAGCCTTAGTGCATGTGTAGGATTGTAGAAGCTGAGTTAGCACTCTTTGACCTTGAGATTGACCAAACCTTTAGGAAACTTAAAAGAAATAAAAAACTATGAGACACACACTTAGAATTGGCAAAACCTCAGGACAATCACATCACTTGAAGCCCCTTAAGGAGTGTGCTAACCCATCATTAGAAGTGATCAACATGAGCATTCATTACCCTGCCATAAATCCAACTCATTTAAAGGGCACTTGTCATCATCTAAAAGGTCTAAAATAACCAGTTTGAAAGAGCGCCCATTGAAGACCAAAACTTGCGTTTACCCAATTTCTTTAAAATTTGCATCGTGTTTCTCTTTCTCACTTAGAGATAAATCTAAAATGTGGTTCACCTCCTTAGCATAAGGATTTATCACCACATGGGTTGACTTAGCCCAAAGATTCTTAGCGAAGTACTTACCACCGTCTAAGAGTACCAAAATTAGAAATGACGTCATGTCTTACACCCAATTTGATGGAGAGTTAATTCATGAAGCTTGGGATTGGTTCAAAGAGCTGCTTAGGAAATTTCCCTACCATGCCCTACCTGATTGGCTAATATCTTAATTTTTTTACAAGGAAGTGGTAAGATCCTTAAGATATATAACAAAAAATAAGGCTGGGGATCCCTATGTTCTAAATCATTTGACGAGGCCTATGAACTGAATGAGGAAATGACCATAAATAATTTTCAAAGTCCTTCCGGGAGAGCCACCCTGAAAAAGATAGTCAATGTGCATAAAATGGACTTTTTGATTATCTTAGCTTCACAAATAGCAGTTGTGTTGAGAAAGTTTGACACCTTCATGATGAATTTAGTGTCAGGATCCTATGGACTAGTAGGAGATTCTAACATTACTGCATAAGAGGTGTGAATGTTGTAGAAAGTTAGGCCCATAACCCTTACTCCAATACCTATAACCTAGGCTGGAAGCATCACCCTAAGTTCCAATGGAGTAATAATAATAATCAAGGTGTAGAAAAATAGTAGTGGCGGAACATTCAAGAAAACTTCATAGATAGTTGGATTAAATATGGCAGTAATAACTAGAAACAATCATACACATATGGATTCACTTCCAATGCCAACCTAAGAAAAGAAGACCATCTCTTAAGGAGATTGTATTATAATTGAGAAACCAGTTACAAAAAAAGCTAGAGCCATAAAGAATATTAGAAATCAAATCTGATAATTGACAAACTCAATGAGTAATCGACCTTAAGGAACGCTACCCAGTAAAAATAAAGTAATCCAATGGATCATAACCAAAAGCACTGTAATACCATTAAAGTGAGAAATGGGCTGAAATAGGAAAATATTCCTAAGAAAGAGAGAAAAATAATAGAGCCTTGCCCTGAGCCTACTAACCTTAGTAGAAAATTAACTCTAGACTTAGGAAAACCTAGCCCACCTCTTAGGATGATAAAATAAGAGAGACCACCACCATCCTTTTGTCAGAGACTCCATAAAAATAGAAGGGATCAACATATATCTGAGGTTATACAAGCTGTTAATAAAATCACCATAAATATTTATTATGAAAAATCTCTAGAATGGATGCCAAGTTATGTGAGATTTGTGAAAGATGAATTGATTAAGAAGATAAAATTAGGAGTTGGTGAGACGGTAGCCTTGATTATAGAGTATAGAGCCATCCCGTAAAATAAGTTGCCTACAAAATTGAATGACTTGGATATTTTCTCCAGTCATTGTGCCATATGAAAGGGATTTAATGATAGTGACTTAGGATTTATCATCAACTTTAAGCCTCTATCCATTTTCAAAAGGTTAAGATTGGTAAAAATCCATCTCAACACACCGAATGTTCAGTTAGATCACTAATCTATGATTTACCAAAAGTGAGTGATAGAGAAAGTCTTGCTTAAGGTTGACAAGTTCATCTTCCTTATTGATTTTGTAGTATTGGATATGTAGGAAAATAATGACATCCCCGTTATATTTGCAAGACGTTTTTTTAGCCACTAAGTGATGATAATTATTGTTTGTAAAGGAGAACTTATTATGCGTATGAATGACCAGGAAGTAACCTTTGATATTCCAAAATATATAAAGTTTTCCCAAGGCTCTAGCAAAAGAATTAGATCTCAAAGAGCAAGCTGCAGTGGATGAATTTTCTTCGAAAATGACTAAGAAAGCTGCTCTTTGTTTCAAGACAAACCTAAAGTTGTTAGGAGGTAGTCGAGCCTATGGACACCATGACCACATCCAAACTATAAGAACACTCATAGAAGTGGCCTAGTGATAGGTTGGAGATTTAGTTTAAGCGGAGAGAGTGATGTTTTTGAATGGTACTCCATTATGACCATCATAAGATGAATCTAGTGAATCACAAGAGGGGGAAATGCTGAGATCTTTAGAGCAAGAACTATTTTTTAGTTTACCATCCAATTTGACCCCCGTCATATCATTCAAAAGACAATTATAGGAGTGGAATAAGTAAGTTTCTAAAAGTTTGAACATGGGGGTGAGGAAGAACACATATTTTTCAAAAAAGCCTAGAGTATGAATGAAGCTTGTTGATTAGAAAACCCTCCAAGACAATTATAAATTGGAATGATTGATCAATTATTACTGAGAAAGTAATTTGATCATGAAGAACTCTTTTAAGATTGATTTGATTTAATATGGCCTGTCTGAGGACGTTAAACTAAACACTACGTCAGGACGCAACCCAAGAGTTATCATTTGATTTTATCATGTTTTGTGTATTTTTGGATCATATTTTGCTATAGATTTACTTTTAATTTGTTGTTATTATTGTGTGTATTAGAATAAATGTTGTTATGATGAGAGTACTTTCATGTTTTTTGAGATTTGATGTGCACTTCATATATTTTTATTGTGACATGTTCAAGTCGATGTACTTCATGTTATGTTTATTTGCATACTTACATGTTTTGAGAAGATATTCTTTGTTATACATGCATTCTTCTTCCATTCTTATATTCTCTCATATGAAAAGCATAGAAAAGAAAATAGTTTTGTGAGAGAAAAAGTTACTTATATACTTACTTTAGAGGGATTCACATAGTTAAGGCGTGGACTATATTTTAGTGTGGTAACACATGTTAATAATCTTGATAATTTGACTATAGTATCTAAGATTTTTATTACAGAATGCCAATACTCATTAAATGTGGAAATTAAAATTAATGACCTAATAATTGAATCCTCTACTTTAATAGCTTCTACCTGAATCTTAAAAGGTTCGAAACAATTGAAAAATATAATTAAAATATAAGTAGTTAATTAAAGATAATTTAAGTCATTTAGTTGTTAACTCTGCTAATTTGATTGAGTCTTAACTTTTAAATAGATTATAATATTATGGAGTTTGATATGAGAAGCATTTAAGACTTATCAATTGATCAAGTTTAAAATTTTAAAAACTTTAAAAGAAATGTGCTCATCTAAATATAGTAATTCTCAATGGAATTAGAAAAAAGAAGAAGAAAAGATAAAGAATATAAAATATCAAAATTGTGAAATTAGTTGTCAGTTTTTAAGTCAAAATAAGTGACCAATCTATCTGAGAAGAAGCTTGAGGTGAGCATGAAAAATTATAAATTAATGCTTAAGTCATTGTTTTCTCTCCTTTTTCTTTATATTTTTATAGGAGTTGTCAGTTTATCCATTATCGTATATTTCTTTTTTTTTAACAAGTCTTTCTTCCAAATCATGTCAATGACCAGAAGAATAGAGAAAACAAAAAAGATTGATATACAAAAAAGACGACAAACAAGAGAAAGAACATGGAGTGTCTATGTGCGATAAATCTCGCAAGGAAATGTCAAGTATGTTCGCTCGAACAAGATTGAGCAGAAGCACCTTGGACAAATATCCATAAAAGAATACCTACGTAGACTACTTGGGGTCTAGAGTTCTCCAAGGAGACATGTCCCACTTGATTAATTATGTACTCTTGATCCAAAGAAGTTTTTCTTATATTAGTAGTGACAACTAGCACAAGACTATCAAAAGTTAATTATTTTAGATAATAATAATGCAATGCTTTAAAAGCTCCCACTAGGCCATGGAGCAGAGAGTGAGTCTCTCGCGGTCCCCACATGGGTAACAGACTCATCGATATATGGAGCCTGAAAAATAACCATATCATTTCAATGGAGAATCCCAATACGTCAAAACACATCTAGTCCATAAGGGCAGAGGACAAATCATCGTATCTATAATGGATGACAGCTCATCAGTAATCAAGCTATTAAGATGATACCAAATGAAGCTAAAAGGAGACATGGATCAATAGAGGTAGTCAAATGAAGAGAGGAGTAATCCCTTGAAGGTAGAGGTAGCCAGGCTGGGGTATCAAGGACCCGTCATCCCAAGACACTAAGACCCTAATTCTACTTGGTCATGAAGGTAGTCGACACAACACATTTGGAGATCCTTGGTTAGCAATCTGTGAATTGCATCATCTACGGGAATCTCGATAGCTTTAAGTTCAAAAAAATGAAACTTTATCTTATGAATATCAGGTGGAGCTCCAAAACGTGGAACTTATACCAGCCAAAGTGGCAAGGATGTCACGGAAAAGGAAGAGAAACGAAGGTTCAACTACAGAGCTGAAAATGCTTCCAAAAAAAAGGAATTACACCCCGTCTGGGTTGAGGAGCCTTCTAACTATCTACGTACACTAGAAAATTACTTAAGTAGAATTCTATGCTGGGCCAATCAGATTGAAGAAGCACGAGGGCTTCTCTTTAGGACATGCAAAATGTTACAGTTTTCTATTCAAGTCTTAAGCATGGAGGCCCTATTAGTATGACCTAGGATATTTCCATGCTATGCAACCGGTTTTAAAACAAACCTTAAAGAAATGCAGGAAAGTAAAAGATAGATTTTAAATTCTTGAATCTTCTAATAATAAATTTTAATTAGTTTTGAAATTTTTTGTTAGAATTTTAAGTTAGAAAATTTATAATTTTGAGGTTCTTAAAAGAACATAAATTGTAATCTTTGTAACATCCCAAACAAATCAGAAAGAAACTTTCAAGCATGCAGAAATGAAAAAAAAAACAGAAAAATATGTCATATACAACAAAAGGCCAGCATCGCTAAGTCAATAACATATCCCCAAAAAGAAAAGATGGTCAAACTCTGCTTATACATGTATGGTCTAATTCTATACATGAATGAAATTTAGAATTAAGGTAAGAGTCACGAGCTTGCTGCTCTCAAGTCCCCATCATGTGGTTCCACCTGTTTGATGTCTCGAAACCCATGCTCGTACCTTATTTATAATCCAGACTCTTCCGATGGAGCTAAAAAGTACATCAAAAAAGATAAAAAGGTCTTGACCTACACAAAGATAATTTTAGTGAGAAAGCCAAACAAGCATGCAATATGTTCGGGCCATGCTTGGTGGGGGAGCTAAGTAGCGCATATAGAAAAGGATTAGTAAATAATCATTACATTGTTCCCCATTTTTATTATACCTTTGTGTGTGCATGTATATGGCATGGACCCCTGCAGAAGACTGCCATAATATGCTACGCCATATACAGAAAGTGAACACACAAGCACACCAAAAACAAAAAAAATGATACATGGCTGGGGCAAACATATCAGCACAAAACAACTGTCAGGTTGCCAGAACAAAACTACTGAGCATCCTAATCCTTAGCTTAGCACAACATCTAATGTAAGTGTCCTAAAACAAAATCTAAATGAGAGCAGGGGTTTGGTTAGAAGGCTGGCTTATGTTTTGACAAGGTCGTCATCATCGACCCTGTCATAAGGATCCACTAAATGCAAGTTTTGTAACACTTTAAAATTCTTTTTTTTTTAAAAATGGCGACCTCACATATGGTCTGAGGTAGGGATGCAAATAATTTCAGAATAGGTTTTGAAAAATATGATGCATAAATTAATAAAAAATATATATTTTTTATTCTTTTAAAATAGTCCTAATATAAGGAAAAACCTAAGTGATACTAATTAGATCTCTTAGAACCTTGCACAACATAAGTGTGCTGGTCCATGGTGTGATAGCTAGTATTTTCCATAGAGACATCATCTCAAGCAATATAGTTGTCACGTCGTGACCATCAGAGGGCCACTCAACTAGGGAGCTAACTACACTATTTTCGGGCAGAAATGTTGATTTAAAATCGATTCAGTTGAAAATAGTATTTAATTTAATACACATATAATTTTGATTTTTTTTAAATCATATTTTAATTTTTAAAAAATGATACCAAAAGAATCCTAAACATTTAATAATTTAGATAACCAAGAATTACACCACGAGCAATGCACCTATCCCGAGAAATAGATACATTTCTTGTTAGCGAGGCTCGATTACATAAAATAAGAAATTTATGACATCTATTTGGTCCGTGAATCTTTTATATATTGGCCGACAAGTTCTCCTATCTAATATAAGGATTAGAAAGAGTTTATATTACCTGGGTTCTTTAAGATAAGCTCTTATAGTTAATTACATCAAAAGTGACCGAAGCCACCTAAGAGAACTCTCGATAATGATCAGAGGTATTTATTTTCAAGATTTCTAAATTTAGTTTTCAAGTTTGGAAATAGAGTACCAAATGGGAGTGGATCAAATAGGAGCAATTATTTTAGGAATCCAAATGAACGAGAAGTAGGGGATGTCACTGGTCTCAAGGAGAACTTTGGTGACATCCCAAACAATCATATAGTTGGGCTTCAGTTTGAAAATGATATTGATTGATGTTTCTTCCTGCCTTGTTTATTACTTAGGGCTTACATCTACATGATATATGATCATGCAAATAGCCTAAAAGATAGAAGTATTTATGTCATACCAAACGACGACATCAGAATCCTAAAAGAGTTAGGGCTTAATTGCACCACATAATTGTTCAAAAGCCTAAAGATAAAGTGATGATTTATATCTCACTAGACAGAGAACCTTTCAATCCTATGACTTTTTGTTTAAACTATGAAAGGTTTAGCTGAAGTAGACATCATTTTCTCTCTAAAAGACGTTCTTCTGTGCATTGTGACCTCGTCGTATTGCCCACAAACTCTACTCCAAGCTCTTTGCTGTAGTGGCAACTTCAAGGTTTGCAGTTTATATGTCATGTTTTGTTATTGTTAGGTTTTTATTTTTGAAGCATTCTAAGGGAATTTTAATTTAATTTAAGTGAGACCAGTCATGATCCCACGGTTTTGTCATCCCGACATCACTATTTTCTTTTAAATTTGCTTAGTATAAATGATCTGTTAAGTTCATGTAGACTTGAGAATTCTCAGTAGTAACTGTAGGTTACCTCATCTGAGAAATTCTCATAAATTCATAGGAGTAGATTAATTGCGTTCAAAAGATTTAGAAGAGTGTTAATATTTTTGAAAGTGTATTTTTGTTGTTTTTATTTTGCAAGTAAGTTGTACATGGTAAAGTAAAGAGACAATAGAGTAAAGTAGTACATATCATAGTAAATAAATTGTAAATATGTATCTGGGTCTCTGTTACCGCTGCATGGTTAGTATCATAAAATATAATTTAGTTGCAGGAAATTTAAGTAAATTGCAAAAAAAAGCGTGAAAAACAAGAAAAGCCAGTACGAAGAAGTAGAAAAAAACAAATCATAGGAAAATATGAGTGAAAACGAAACCTATAGTCACACATGAAAGTCCGGGAGTAGGTGTAAGATATAGGTGAAGGTGGGGGCTCAGAGCTGGACTGTGTGCTTTATAACTCCAACTTCAGATAAAAGCCACCAACCTAACAATCTAAGGAGGGCAATCTCTAACCTTGACCAAAGTGATTAGCCATGGACCTTTATAAATTTTTATCAAAATTTTTTAATTTTTTATTCATGCATGTAGAATTCACTTTAGCAAGCAGAAGTAATCATGTTTCAAAAAAGGATTTTTGTCACCTTATATTGTAAATATTATTTTTTTGTAAAGCAATATAGTCCACGGGCTAATTACTCTAATTAGACTATGACTAAAAACAACCTAAGAGTGTCATGGGCAACTTCTACCAAAAGTTAGTGAATAGAATCATAGGTCCTATCTCCTTCCTCGAATGATCCTTAAGGTAGGAGATACTATTCCAAATCTCACTTTGTATCCCTTACTTAGCACATATAAGCATTATTGTCATCACCTTAGCCACCTAGACCTCAGACTTACATTAGCACGGTGATCCATATATGGCAAAATATTCTTAATTGCTCATAACGATTCAAATACCTTATCCAAGACTCAAATCCTTGAGCATTGAGTTGTTAATGTACAATAAGTAGTGTAGGATATTTTATTGGAATGCTGAGTTAACGAGTCCCGAGTCATATCTTCGTCGATCCCTTAGGCTTCAAGGATGATTTTTTTGAACAAAGAATAATAAGTTCAAATGTACTTCAAAATGTCTCAAAAGATTACAAAAGTGCCTGGGGCATGACCCTGAACACCTTTTGAAACCCTTTGAATCATTTATTGACTTGTTGAATTAATCGTCCCCTAGTTAAACTAAGTTTTAGTTGTGATGCTTTGACTTGTGCTCAGTGAATTTTAATGTTTTAATTATCCCATGGGTAGGGTAACTAGTTGTTCATTTGATGTTTCATTTTGGGATTATGTAGGTGATTACCCTTAAGGGTAAGGTAAGTCATTAAAAAAATCTTACCTCTTTGATTGAAATTGAGCATGTAGTGTTTGAAGGGGGTTGTAATTGATTGCATTTTTCTTTTCTAAACCTCATTAAGTGATTTTAGATCAAATCTAGTTCACTACTAAGCTCGTCTTGATGACTAAATTTGCAATTTTGAAAAGAATGCTAAAATGAGATAAACTTAACCTTTATCGAAGATTTTGTTATCATTTAATCATTGATTTGGGCCTTCACATCTTCCTAAATCAAGCCCTTTACATTAGAATCATCCAACTTATTTAACTTCCAAATC
>NEWO01000136.1:258378-274818 GCA_003013225.1 Phalaenopsis aphrodite | reverse complement strand
TATATATATATATATATATATATATATATATATATATATATATATATATATATATATATATATATATATATATATATATATATATATATGTTAGTATTTGTAGGACCGAATCCAAGATTTAGTCCAATAACATTGAATCAATCACACATGATGGCAAAATCAAACTCTGTTACTCTTCAAAAAATCTAGTGGACCAAAAGTACAATATGATGTTGCTATCTAGTGTACATTATGGAAAGCATATGAAGTAACATCTGCCTTTGCAAAACTATCTCTATCCACGAGTCATCTATCATGTCCACCCTAATTGTTTGGAATTGTGGAAACTAACCCTCCTCCCAAGGCATACTCCAAGACAAAAGTCCCTTTGTACATGCTTAGAGGTGTGATGTCTCATAACTCCAAAGGCTATAGTCCTTCAAGATCCGAATCAGAACGATATCCATATGGCGCCTTGCTGTCGTCCATCCTCCTGAAAGTGACGGAGACCCTTCTTCTCCGCACGTCTGGAATGCAATGCTTAGCCAGGTCAGCTCCATTCCCTTTAAGTACTAGAACAAATATCACAGGCATGGAAATTTTCATTGGTCCTCAAAATTCACCTGGTCTGACAATATCTAGCTCCTTTCCAAGCATTATGTTGCATTTGCTGATAAATGATACTGTGCAGAAGGGTCTGACAAAATCATGGTGATCTATATGAGGTGAAATGCAATCCTCATCCTCGTAGATTTTGATGATGCAGCTATTAGGGACACAGTCCACTGGTAGAACATATCAAGAAACCATTCTCTTAATCATCTTCTTTATTACAAAGGGCATCGAATCCACGTCATTACGTCTTAAGATGCTTGGGGTATTCCCTTTCTTGTCAATGGTGAAGTTATAACAACAACCACACTGAATTCATCTTAAGATTGAATTATCACAACCTTTCGAAAACAATTCTCAAATCATGCAAATGGTATTTCTTTTGTTTGTTCTTGAAGGTCAAGACATCCACGTAACATTCTACTTGTTTGTGAATGAGGTCATCAAAGATCATCATCATTGCACGCTGGTACGTTGGTCCGACGTTCTTTATTCCGAAAGACATCACAGTGTATTAATATATTTCGATCAGTGTCTTGAAAGATGTAAATGTTGCCTCTTCCGATGTCATTTTTATCTGATTGTATCCCGACGATCCGTCCATTAAAAAGAAGATTGCATTCGACAATGCAATGTCCACCATTAATTTTAAAATCGACAATGAGATTTCATCTTTTGGGCACAACTTATTTAAATCTCTGAACCCCACGCAAATTTGAATCTGACCATTTTTTTCCTTAACTAGAACTATGTTAATTAACCATGTCGGATATTGTTCTTCCCTCACAAAACTAACATCTATTTATTTCTTGACCTCTGTTGTAACTTGTTGCTTGACTTCAAGTCACATCCTTCTAGGAGCCTGTTTAACTATAATCACAATATTCCAAACTTGTGAGTCGAGACTTCAAGCGCCAAGCCAGGCATCTCGTTTTAATTTCAAGCGAAGCAATCTTTGTACTCATTCAACAACTCGATCATTTCAGCGGCTTATTTTTCATCTATCAAAGAACTGATAAAAGCATTATAGTTAAATTTTTGAAGGCCTTCCACATGATCAGTTAAATTATATGCACCCGATGCAAATGCACCACAGCTAGCTCAAAATAACACCAAAATCTGTTCCAACAAACAGCAAACGAAATATATTATATCATTAATGCAAGAAAGCTTAGCTCTAACTACATCCTTTCCGTCAAATATTTAATAGATTACGGCCAAAGAAAAAAATAGTATTTAAAATAAGGCATCAAAATAATAATAATAATAGTAATAATAATAATAAGAAAAAGAGGCAAATTTCGATATTATATATAATTGTTAAAGAATTTAAAATAAAAATTTTAAGAGCTACACAAAATTCTTCTTAAATTTAGGAAAAGAGCACTTACAGTCCTTCATTTCAGCATTTAGTACTGATCACAGCATAGGCTGAGCCTAATATAAGAATACCGAATGCAAAAGTACCGTTTAAATCACCATATAGTACGTTCGTCTGCATTGAACGAGAGATTATTCCATCAGGATATCAGACTCAAATTTTCGTCTGGATTCCTGGTCATTTGCCACGTAGCACGTGAACCCCACTGTAATACACTGATTGGGTAAGTTTTTAGAGAGGTGGGGCCCATTTGCAGCGTGGCACATGCCCATTGAACTTTGGACACAAATTTTACGTCTGGTATCCTGATGAAATAATTTTTTTGCATTGAACACCAAACAGCAGCAACAAATAGCATCACAACTGCCGGCTTCAAAATGAAAGTTCACAAGAAACTAAAATGAACATTAAAAATGTGCATTTTCATTTTACTAATACAGCTGAAGGCTCAAGCAGAATCAAACAAGAAGCACTTTTGTTTAGCAAAAAGTGGAAGTATTAATTGTTTATTCATGATAAAAACCAAACATGACAGATGAGGTTTACTTTCTGGGACAGTATCATCATCCGAGAGCACTGGAACCAGCTAACAATAATTACTGGGAACTTCCTGTTAAATGAGCAAATAAACTATGATTACATTTTTCCAAAAATGCGAGTCAATGAGCAAAATGATAGGACAGGGAAATATATTACATCAGGACTCCTGACGTAGAGCTACGTTCGGATTGGAATATTCGGTTGTGTTACGAGAATATTTCATCTGTGTTATTTGTAAAAATGATGTGTTATTCGAGTATTATATGGTGTTATTCAATTATTTTACAGTGTTATTGGACCATTCCACTGTATTACTTGATTTTGGGCTATGTCATTATATGGTGTTATTCGATTATTCTACGTGTCAGGGCCCTGACGTAATATTTTTCCGAACAACAGTGGTTAAATCAGTTTTGAAAATACTAGATGGAAGGAAGAAAACATTATGATCAAATGGCACACATCGGGCAAAAATCCTACATTAAATTACTTGCAGAATCAATGTTGAGGCCTGAAAAAGGACAAAACTTTGTATTGAAACTTCGGTATATGCAAAGTACAAGTATTACCGGCAATTGTGACTTTATTTCTGACTTCAAAAACTGAAATAAATTTTTTTTTTCCTTTCAACATCCATGCATTTCAGGAACAAATCTCTAAAAAACAATGAGATTGATCACAGATCATTTTTTTTCAAGAATTCAACAATAAATCTAAATAAAAAGGTCCATATGCTAATTCAATAAAACACAAAACTTACGAAATTCATGCATTACCTTCTTGGA
Organism: Phalaenopsis aphrodite; assembly: GCA_003013225.1. Lineage (NCBI taxonomy): Eukaryota > Viridiplantae > Streptophyta > Magnoliopsida > Asparagales > Orchidaceae > Phalaenopsis > Phalaenopsis aphrodite. Next base: position 271,521 of record NEWO01000136.1, on the reverse strand, counting down.
CACGCCAAAGAATTTGCGCAAGGAATTCCTTGAGAGAAATTTCTTTTTGCACACGTTTTACCATGTGCTAATTTTCAATCGGTGTCCAGCCATAAGTGCATGGCTTTCTAAAGAAAGTAGAGAAAATTTCTGCTAAGCCATAACATAATGCAGTTCAAGCAAATTAAATATACCAAAGCACTGGCATAGTATACACACACAGCAAAATTGAAAGTGATCCAGCTACTCAAATAAATAAATAAATAGTTTAATGTTAACAGTTAAGAAATTCACCTTTAGTTTTGTCCTCCCACCAGTAGAGAAACCTGAGATTAGCACCTTGTTTATCCACCTTATAGAGCTGCTTCACATGTTCAGCGACTTCAGCGCCAAACACACCACCACAAAGAGCTCCAAACCCAGTAGCCAATATAAGACCTGCAGCACTTGCTGTTAATATTTGTAATGCTCGGATGATCTTTTTTCTGGAATAAATGCAGACACCAAATAAAAACAGCTAGGCTACGCAGAAATTTGATTAATCAATTCACTGAATTACTAATTTTAAACTTCAACATCTCTGACTTCAGCTAAGTATGTTTCACCAATAACTGCATGTTAAACTCCAAGAGACAATATGGTCTAAAAATACGAAGTTTAAAGGATCACCTAAAAAATTAGATTCTTACGTTCACCATGTTATGTGCAATTACTTCACTCAAATCAAAGAGATCTCAAGACTCGGATATTAGACATGTAGCTCTAATAAATGTCAATTACCATGTTATTTTGACAAAAGAAGGCTTTAGCTTATTGCGTAGAAAATAAGTTTGGAAGGAATAATTCTCTTGATCCTTATTATTCATATGTAAGGTAAATAAATATAGGAAAAACAATCACTCCTAATTTACAAACTTACCAAATATACCTACCCAAATTTAAGAAGAGACATAATTCTGAAATTAAAAAAAATAATATAAAATAAAAGGAGAACAAACTACTCAAAGGTTTCCCAAATTGTCCTAATCAAATCTTCCAGGAACCTCTTAGATTTCCTCTAATCTCTTCTCAGATGAGAGAGAGAAAGAGAGATTGAGAGAGAGAAAGATCTTCTCAGATTTCCACACTCCCTCTCAAGTTGGGTCGTAGATGTTGTAGAGACCAAGCCTGGTATTGAACTATGAGAAGGTGCTTAAGAGAAGAGTTTTGATGAAGATATCAACAACTTATTATGGTCGGAACGTAGCTTAGTTATATAATTCCCCCATTAACCTTTTCAGAGATGGATGAAGTGTCTATCAACCTTAATATGCTTGGTTATGTCATGATGCACATGATTCTTGGCAATACTATTAGATGTTCAAATCATCTATATAGGCTTATTGGGTGTACATCCAAGTTCACTGAATAATTTCTGAATCCAAATCGCTTCACAGATTCCCAAGGTGAGTGCAATACACTCTAATTATGTATTGCTTCGAGAAACAATTTTTTTGCGTCTTACTTCTTTGTCACAAAATTTTACTATACATAGGAGCAATAACCTTCGGTGGACCTTGTATTAGTTAGTTCCCTAGTCCAATTGTGAATTTGGAATAATACTTTTTCTCACTGAATACATAGATAATTCACCTATAAATAGGCGAGTACAAGAGATAAAAAAGGAGGAAAGAAATCTTCCTACAATTAAGTAATTCCTATAATCATGGAATAAACATAAATACTTATAGTTAAGGAATTACCCTTTTTATACTAAGACTAAATAAAGCAAGTACTTAATATAATTAAAGTAAATAATAATGAGCGTAATTTCACACTCCCCCTCAAGGTGGGTTGTACAGATTGTACATGCCCAACTTGTTGGTTAGCTCATCAAAACTGGACTTAGGAAGAGTCTTGGTGAGAATGTCTGCGGTTGGTCTCTAAAAAGAGTATAGACCAATTCAATGATTCCATTGTTCACCTTCTATGAAATGAAGTTTCGATCAATCTTAATGTGTTTCGTTCGGTCATGATGAACAAGATTCTTTGCGATACTAATTGCAGTTTGATTGTCACAGAACATCTTGATAGAATTTTCTCTCATAATTCCAAGCTCATTGAGAAATCTTTTATTCCACACTCCCCCTCAAGGTGGGTTGTACAGATTGTACATGCCCAACTTGTTGGTTAGCTCATCAAAACTGGACTTAGGGAGAGTCTTGGTGAGAATGTCTGCGGTTGGTCTCTAAAAAGAGTATAGACCAATTCAATGATTCCATTGTCCACCTTCTATGAAATGAAGTTCCGATCAATCTTAATGTGTTTCGTTCAGTCATGATGAACAAGATTCTTTGCGATACTAATTGCAGTTTGATTGTCACAGAATATCTTGATAGAATTTTCTCTCATAATTCAAAGCTCATTGAGAAATCTTTTGATTTACATTCCTTCACAGATACCAAGCATCAGTGCTCTGTATTCTGCTTCAGCACTACTCCGAGATACCACCGATTGATTCTTAATTCTCCATGTCACTAGATTGCCGCATACATACGAGTGGATATATCTCCTGCCCAGTCAGGTTATACCTTTTGACTATCATTCCTTTTGAATAATAATCCTTTCTCAGATGTCATCTTTAAGTATCTTAAGATACGGTTGACAGCTCTCATATGTTCCTCAGTAGGACAATTCATGAATTGACTTACTGTACTTACTGAAAAACTTATGTTTGGTCTGTTGTGAGATAAGTAAATAAGTCTTCCAACAAGCCGTTGATATCGTCCTTTGTCGACAGGTAAATTATCCTTCTACATTCCAATCTTTTTATACGGGTCTATTGGAGTATCTATTGGTTTGCATCCAAGCATACCAGTTTCTTTCAATATGTTTAATGTGTACTTCCTTTGAATTACGGCTATCCCCATTTTGGATCTTGCAACTTCCATTCCCAAGAAGAATTTTAAGTCTCTGAGGTCCTTGATTTCGAATTCATGGGCTAGAAACTTCTTCAGCTTTGTCAATTCTTCAGTGTGATCACCAGTAAGAATGATGTCATCAACATACACAATAAGTACAACAATCTTCTTCTCGGATCTTTTTGTGAATATTGTATGATCAGCCTGGCTTTGAGTATAACCGCACTTGATTACTGAATTGGTGAATCAGGCAAACCAAACACGGGGAGATTGTTTGAGACCATACAAAGATTTCTAGAGCTTGCATACTTTGCCACTAAGGAAGGACCCTTCAAGACCAGACGGTAAATTCATGTATACATCCTCTTCAAGATCTCCATTAAGGAATGCATTTTTTACATCAAGTTGCATAAGGGGCCAGTCTTGGTTTGCTGCAATGGAGAGTAGGATTCTAATGGAGTTCAGTTTAGCTACTGGGGCAAATGTCTCTTGGTAGTCAATTCCGTATCACTGAGTATAACCTTTTGCAACCAGTCAGACTTTTAACTGATCTATGCTTCCGTCTGCCTTACATTTGATTGTAAATAACCACCTGCATCCTACTGGTCTCGTATCCTTGGGCAAATAAGACACAATCCACGTTCCACTCTTTTCTAGTGCAACAACTTCTTCATTCACAGCTTTTCTCCATCCCGGGTGTGAGAGAGATTCCTGAATAGAATTCGGAACCTTTATGCTGTCAGTATCAGTTACAAATGCATGATAGGGAGATAACCTCTCATATGAAATAAATCTGGCAATAGGATGTTGAGTGCAAGGAACATCAGAATCATCTTTCACAGCTGAGGTAAGCTCATAATCACTAGTGTCTATAGATTCCGTACCTGAGTGAGTTTCAGAGGATTTTGGAGCCAGATTAGATTCTTGGACAGCAGCTGGAAGCGGTGTTAAGTTTTCTATTCTTTCAGCAGTTCTGTTTCGTCTTGTATAGACCCGAAGTTCCTGAGGAGTGGGTTGTGTAGACTGAGGAGGTTGAATAGGAGAAGGTGTGGGTTGTGTAGACTGAGGAGGTTAAATAGGAGGTGGAGGAGGTTTGACAGTCGGAGAGGGACTCGTGTCAGTTGGTAAAAGAACACAGGGTTGTTGTTCACTACGACTACTCTCCCCCTGAATGACAGACCCTTGGAAGTATAATTGATGCTAAAAAAAGGTGTCATCAATAGAATTATAGACCTTTTTATTTGAAGGACAATAACACTTGTAGCTTTTCTTGTTGGTCGAATACCCTATGGATATGCATTTGACAGATTTAGGGTCTAATTTACTGCGGTGTTGTTTGTGAATATGAACAAAGACGGAACAATCAAATAGTTTGATAGGGACAACTGAAGAAAGTGTACAAGTATTTGGAAAGGAGCGAAGGAGGACATCAATTGGACTACGGAAACCCAAAATACGAGAGGGCATCCGATTTATGAGATAGGCAGCGGTCAATGTTGTCTCGCCCCAATAACATTTAGGGACCGATGCGGTAAACATGAGACAGCGAGCTACCTCCAACAAGTAATGATTTTTCCGCTCGACAACCACATTTTGTTGGGGAGTATCAACACACGTGCTAAGGTGAATGATGTCGTGTTGAGTAAGAAAAGTTCCTAGGGAGGTGTTGAAAAAAACTCGTGCATTATCTATTTTGAGAGCCTAGATTTTTGTGTTAAATTTAGTATCATTTGATAGAATGCACAAAATATTGGTCTTACCTCAAATTTTTCATGCATAAGATAGATCCATGTCACCCGTGTGTGATCATCAATAAAGGACACGAACCATTGGGCCCCAGAAATATTTTTTTCACGAGGACCCCAGACGTCACTATGGATCGGAGAAAAGGGACAAGTGAGTTTGCATGATAATTGAGGAAATGAAGTACGAGTGTGTTTGACAAGTTGACAAAATTCACAATTAAAAGAGATAGGACTTATTAATAAATAAATGAGGAAACAGTTTCTCCAAGTACATAAAGTTGGGATGACCTAAACGATAATGAAGTAACATGATCTCACTATCATATTAACGCTGGAATGGAATACATATGTACTAAGCGGATTTAAGCAAGACAGACTTGATATTGGAATACAACCGGTGGGTGAGACTAGACTGACAGAGGGTTTGTTGAGGAGATAGAGACCACTGCGCAACTCAGCACTGCCAATCATCCTCCCCAACTTCAAATCCTGAAATTCACAAACATATGGAAAAAATTTAGTAACACAATGACAATCATGAGTGAGATTACTAATAGAGATTAGATTGCAATCCAAAGTAGGAACATGAAGCACAGAAGTGAGGAATAAATCTGGAGAGACGATGACAGAACCAAGACCAGCAACTTTGGAGGCTGATCTATCAGCAATCCGAACAGTGAGGGTCGGATTACACGGCCGATAATCCATTAATAAAGAGACATCCCCGGTCATATGATCAGAGACACCTGAGTCAACAATCCAGGGGCGTGAAGAAGTTGAATCCAAGACGAAAGCAGATGGGGAAATAACTTGATAGGTAACAAGGCCGCTGACACCCGTTGCCACACTAGTAGGCTGGACTGGTGACAACTGACCAAACATCTTCTGGAGGGCATGAATCTGTTCTTCGCTGAATGGGCTCGTTCCTGGAGAGGCTTCGGTGGTGCTGGTAGCAGTTGCGCGTTGATCCTGTTTGGGTTTCCCATTGGCGGGTTTGCCATGAATTTGTCAAAACATATCCCGAGTATGTCCATAACGGCGATGGTGGTCACACCAAGGGCGGCTCTGGCGTTGGCGGTTGTCTGTGGATGAAATATGAGCAGCAAGTGCAGACCCGTCGAGGGCTGTAGTGGACAAGGAAGCACTTGACATTACCTTTTGGCGACTCTCTTTGCGGCGTATTTTGGAGAAAGCTTCATGAATTGTTGGAAGAGGTTTCAAATTCAAAATTCATGAGCGAGTCTGGTCAAACTCAGATTTGAGGCCAAGAAGGAATTTGAAGATGTGTTTTTATTCTATGATTTGGCGAAATATGACAGTTTTCGAGACACTTTCAAGAGTACACTTCGAATAGATCTAGTTGTTGTCAATACCGAGTAAGAGTTGAAGTATTGGGTGACAGAGAGATCACTTTGACGAAAGTCATGAAGAATTGTTTCAACAGCAAATAGTTCATTTGTATTGTTCGCACTACAAAAGGTCTCATGAGCAGCATCCCATATTTCCTTAGCCGTGCCATAGAGAAGAAAATTTTCACCAATATCAAGTGTCATCGAATTAACAAGCCAGACTATAACCATATTATTCTCGGATTTCTAAGTCTTGTATGACGGATATGTCGTCATCGGAGCTGGAGCATCACCAGTGAGGTAGTCATCTTTGCCTTTGCCGCATACGAACATCATGATTGACTGCGACCATTAGAGGTAATTATGGCCGGTGAGTTTGTGGCTGGTGATGATGACATAATTATTGTCTGAATTGCTGGGCAAAGAAGACCCAGCCGTGGAGGGGTGGCTAGAAGTGACATCACTAGTGGAGGAGTTGCAGGCATGGCCGTACTTAGTCATTGAGCATGGCTGGAACTGATTGTGCTTTTTGCGGAAGAAGGGTCAGCGTTATCGATTGGACGCAGACGATCGTGATCGCAAGAGATCGCGGGAGAAGCGGGAGATCGCGGAATTGCGGAAGAGCACAGATGCGGGAGATCGCACGATGCGGGAGATCGCGGGAGAAGCGCACGATGCGGGAGATCGCGGATGCACTGAACAGATTGGAATCCCAAATCCCTTGCAATGAACAGATTGGAGAAGTGCACGATGTGGGAGATCGCGGGAGAAGCACAGACGATCGCGGGAGAAGCACGATCGATCGAACCATCGGACGAGGAGTGGCGCTCGGATGCGGACGATCGGGGCAGGTGCAAACTAGAGTAGCGCTCGGTCAAGAACAATCGCGGGAGAGAAGGGTCGTGATCGAGCCGAGCGGGAGAGGCCTCCCTTTGATGGCTCCCATGTGAATTTTGAATAATACTTTTTCTCACTGAATACATAAATAATTCACCTATAAATATGCGAATACAAGAGATAAAAAAGGAGGAAAGAAATCTTCCTACAATTAAGTAATTCCTATAACTATGGAATAAACATAAATACCTATAATTAAGGAATTACCCTTTTTATACTATGACTAAATATAGCAAGTAATAAATATAATTAAAGTAAATAATAATGAGCGTAATTCCACATCAATTAGCATCAATGTAGACTTTCACCTCTCTCTTCCTGGTTTTCTCAAAAATTAATTCATAATCAAGTGCTTTCTTGAGAAACCTTAGAATTCTATACACCATCTTCAAGTGCTCCATTTGGGTTATTCAAGTGTTAGCTTACAATATTGAGAGAGTATGCAATATCTGGTCTCATATGTGATAAATGAGTTTTCCTATCAATCATTGATATTTTCCCTTATCCATTGAGATGTTTTTTTCTTAGTTCTGACTTTTGGTTGGGATTCATTAGAATATCAACATGCCTACATCTAATCATCCATGTCTCTTTTAGCAGATCTAGGATGTATTTTCTTTATGATATAATTATGCCTTTTTTGGACCATGCCACCTCCATACCTAGAAAACATCTCATGGTTCCTACGTCCTTGATTTCAAACTCCACAGTAAGAACTTTTTTTTTTTTTTTAGAATCTCTCACCAATAAGAATCATATTATGCACATATACTATTAGTGCAGTAATCTTATCATACTGAGTGTATTTTACAAATAAAATATAATCTACTTGACTTTGAAAATGCCATTAGATCTCATAGTCTTTGTAAACCTTTCAAACCATGCTCTTGGTGATTGCTTACGCCCATATAGAGACTTTCTCAGTTTAGATACCATGTGTTTGTTGGAATGCTTTAAAGTCCTGATAATATCTCTAAATACACTTCGTCTAGATCCCCATTCAGGAAGATATTTTTATATCAAATTGATGCAGTCCTCATTCCTCAATAATTGCTACTGACAAGTGAACTCTGATATTGTTAAGTTTGACAAATGGTGTGAAGATCTCATAATAGTCGATCCTATAAGTTTGAGTAAAATATTTTGCAACAAGTTTGACTTTGAATCTTTTAATACTCAATCAGCTTTGTATTTGATGTTGAACATCCATTTGCACCCAACCAACTTCTTATTCTGAAAGAGTTTAGCAAAAATCCATATAACATTATGTTTTAGTGCTCAAATTTCCTCTTCAACTGTTTCCTGCATACTATCAAAGTTAAAAACAAAAGCTTTGTAGGAAGAGGATAGCTTCCAATAATCTACATATTCCTGAATTGAATATATCTAATGTAGTTTTCCTTATCACCAGCCTCAAAAGAGAAGGGGAGAACTCACGAGTACTAAACTTATCCCCTCCCAAAATTTCATGTGAATGTGGAATCAGGTTTTAGTTTGATCATTTCTATCCTTGCAAGCTGTCTTCCACCTGCTCAAGTTTTTTTTTATCCTTATGTTCACACAAAGTTATTTGTTCTAGACTTCAAGTTGAGTTAGTTGGGCATCTTCAACTAGGCTAAAAGAGCAAGGTGGAGTAGGTGATGAGGTGGTTAGGTGTCATCAAGTGACGTCAAAATTTATGTTCTTTTGCACTCTCCTCCTGAAAATCAAATTTAGGGTGTTATGATTGATTTAAAAAAAATGGCATCCATTAAACTGTAGTATTTTCTAGTAACAAGTGGGTCGCACTTATACCATGTTTTTATCGGCGGCATGCCCAAAATAAATACACTTGATAAATTTAGGGTCTAGTTTTGTGTAATTTTGGGAATGGTTGTGAAAAAAGGATACACACTCAAAACATTGAGTGGGATAGTAGAAGAGCTCTAATGTGAGGATAAGTAACCATCAAAATATGAAGATGTGTTTTGAAGTTAAGTCACCGACTGAGCATTCAATTGATAAGGTATGTTGCAGTAAGAGCTTTCTCCAAAAAATATTTAAGAATTTGATGGGATGTCATAATTGAGTGGGATATCTCAAAAAGTCTCAGCTATTCCATTTTGTAGGGTATCAATACATGAACTTACATGAATAATTCTATTTTTTAAAAGATAGGACCCAATGATGAAGTTGAAATATTCTTTTGCATTATCAGTTTTAAGAATTTGAATTTTGTATTGGATATGAGTATGAATCATTTTATGGAAGGTTAGGGTTATTTCAAATTTCTCCTTTATTAGGAATACTCAATTGATTCTAATGTGATCGTCAATAAATAAGACAAATCATTTGAACCTACTTAAAGTTTTCACCTTTGAAGGTCACCAAATATCATTGTGGATAATGACAAAAGGATGTGAGGGTTTGTACTGGGTCAAAATATAACTATTTCTAATGGGTTTGACAAGTTTATAAATCGCATATTGATAGAAACTAGATTTTGTATTGATAACTTAGAACATAATTGAAATTGAAATGCTCGAGGCGACAATGTTATAAGACCTGATTTTTTATAGACATAGGCTCAATAAAAAATGGAAGTGAGGGCATTTGGGTTTAGAAAGAGATATTCCTTGAGCAGTTATAAGTTTTTGATGCATTTCGACACTACCAATCACCTTACCCAACTCCACTTAAAATTTACAAAAGTTAGCAAGAATTTAGTTATACATTTCATATGATGAGTAAGCTTATTGACTAAAATCAATTACAATCCAACTGTGGAGCATATAAAACAGATGAAAGAGTAATATTTTAAGAGAGTTCCACATTTCCTTTCCCAATAATGTTTGAATGTGATCCGTCTGAACGTTTCACTGATCTAGATATAGAAGCCTCTTGATTGTTGACTAGAGCATTTGATGTCTCAGATCATATGATTGGAGGCTCCTGAATCCAATATCAATTGTTCTAAATTTCCCATTACTAGCAAGATGGGAGCATAATATATTACTCTGGTGTGCCAAGAGGTTGGTTTCCTGCTCTGAATTACCCGAAACAAGATTTTTCAGTACTTCAAGCTGCTACTTGGTGAATGGTTCAACCGACCCTTCGGATGTGGTAGCAACATTAAACCATTTTTCTTGATCTTTCCTTCCATGTCCAGGTTTCCAGTCTGTAGGATTTTCATAAAGCTTGCAACATTTGTCCTTGATATGCCAAATCTTCTTGCAATAGTCACATGTGGACAATTCTTCTTGTGCTTTGAGTCATTAGAGGAGTTATGAGTGTATAAGGCCGAGCTCTCAATACTTGGTGAACTCATATTTCAAGTCAGTGTCAGCTTCTTTCTAATGTCCTCTCCTGCCTTTAGTAAGAGCTTCACAGGTAGATGGAAGGGTGAGCTTTTTTCTCATAATCCTCCCTCTCACCTCATCCAATTGTCGAGTTAGTCCTACTAAAAATTGGATGGTTCTGTTTGTCTCATTTTTAACATTAAATCATGTGGACATTTAAACATATCCAATTGTAGTCAATACTTTGTTAGGTGTCGAAATATTAGGTGATACTTAGCTCTCTGACGAAGGTCATAAAGCTTGGTTTCGATCTCAAATAACTCTATAGTGTTTTCAGTGTCAAAATATGTTTCTCTTGTAGCCTCTCACTTTAGTGGTCATTGAGTTGACTAGCCAGACAAAACCATATGATCTCAATTGTTCCATTTATGGTGATTGGGGTCAGTTATCTCAGGAACTGTCTTCTTCCATGAGATATCTCTTTCCATTTACCAAAAATGTACATAAACTTTGTCAAGTGTTGGGTGACATTTAGCTCTCTAACGAAGGTCATAAAGTATGATTTCGATTTCTAAGTCTCGGAATATGTTTCTCTTGCAGCCTCTCACTTCAGTGGTCATTAAGTTGATTGGCCAAGAAATAACCATATGATCTTAATTCTTCCATGTGTGGTGATTCGGGTCAGTTATCTCAGGAACTGTCTTATTCCGTGAGATATTCCTCTTTCCATTTACCACAAATGTACATAAACAGAGATTAAAATCATTGAATGCAGTTATGACAATTGAATTTATGATTTGTTATAAAGTTAGAGAGTTCATAAGTCATAATAAAATCTCTAATCTCTGAATTAGAACTAACCTCCAAAATCAAACTTGGCGTCTTCATCGCATACTTGGTCATCAACCCTAAGTGTATTTAGGACAGCTTTTGAGTTGTTGGAATGAAACTTTTTGTTTTGTCGTTGCATCTGTTGTTATTGGTCCTGTTGTAGGAAGGATTCTGCCAAAGGAGGGCCTACAAGAAAGAACCTGAAAGGGAGAAATCTAACTGCCTGATGAACAGACGAGGGCCTATTGGGACGGTATACTTGAGGCTGTAGAAAGGAATTTCCAGCTACAGAAGTTCTGGCAAAGGAGTTTTCGTAAGAGGAATTCTAGCAGAGAAGTTTATAGCTGCAAGAGTTCTGAAAGAGGAGCTTCCAAAGAAGAGAGCTAGGGTAAGATCTAAAGCTCTGATACCATGTAGAAAACAAGTTTGAAGAGAAATAATTCTCTTGATCCTTATTTTTCACATGTACGGTGTATATTAGGAGGGATTATTTTTCCTATATATATATATATATATAGGTATATATATAGGAAAAATAATCCCTCCTAATTTACAAACTTACCAAATATATTTAACCTAAATTAGGAAAAAAAATGATTATGAAATAAAAAATAAAATAACATAGAATAAAAAAGAAATTAGCTAATCAATAGTTTCCTAAGTTGTCATAAGTAAATCTTCCAGGATCTTTTCAAATTTTCTCCAGGATCTTCTCAAATTTCCGGCAAGCGCATACACATGAGAGAGAGAGTGTGTGACAAGGAGCCTCAAGGCTTAAGAAATTGTAAAAACCACTTAAAAGCGGATCATGATTCTTTCCGTGATCACGGTAGGGATGATCTGAAGCTAGGCCTATTTCTTTTATGCTTTCTTTCTTTCCTTTCTTTTCTGCAGTCTTTCCTATTTCCCTATTTTTCCAATTTAGTTATTTCCTCAGGGAACCCTTATATAAGTTGTATTAGGATTTTGGAATTCATTTTTCCATGTATTTTATATGACAGGCGCCAACATCAATTGTTCCCTTGAGGGTTGTATTTTAGAATTCCAAGTGGTGCTTAAATTGTATCCTTATGTGGTGATTATCTTCCCTATTTTCTTTCGCATCTGCACCATGTCGTTCTTAGTTGCCCTCCATTGTTGTAACTGCCCCCGAATAGTGCATATTTGTTGTTTCACTGCAGTTTACCAATTCAAACCGTCAGTCCCAGCTATCACAGCCCTGAACAGTTGTCCTACAACTACTCGACAGTCCCCCGCACCTCTCGTCACAGCCGTCATCATTCACTCTCTTCTACCACGATGTTTCCAGCCCTGCCTATTGATTCCATTGCTATTCTACCCATCCTAGACCCTCCACCTCCTCTTAGCCTTCTGCAACACCACAACAGCCCCACAGACCCTTCTGCACCTCCTCTCAGTCTTTCTCCATGACCGCAACCCCACTACTTTGTTGCCTTGTTGTTCTACCACAGTTCAACTATCCCACATTGTCATCACAAGCCATTACATTCTATCTCACTCTCTAACCACCCTTTGCTACCACTTAGGAGGCCCAAACCTATGTCGATTACCACTAAAACCCCCAGATCAAGCCCTAGATAAGATTTTGTGTGTCAATTATTAAAATTTCAGTTTTCAATGAGTCAGTTGCAATTTCATATTTGAATTCGTTTTCCTATTTTTTTGCTCTATCATCAGAATCAAGTCAACCACAGTCCTATCCTAGTGGTGCGAAAATCCACATGTATGTAACCGCAACTCCACGCAAAAATCCTTCCCTTCCTGATTTTTCAAATCAGTCACCCAAAATTTTCTCTCACCCTACATCTTCCCTGTACACCCTCTTCCACGTACTTAAACCCAAACCAAAACTCCAATTACGCCACCAAAGAGACAATTGTTGGAGACCTCATCGAGAGGAAATGCCACAATACCGCTTATGGCAAATCCGCAAAGAGATGTCCAGGAACCTTTTATGGAAAATGTGCGGCGAAAAATACTCCAACTGCAACAAAGGCTTGCTGCTTTCGAGAGAAATTAATCCAGAAAGGTTACTCGTAGCCACAATAGTGACTTACCAAATTGAAAGAATACAATGAATCCCCCTTCTACTAAGCCGATTTCAAAGACGAAAAACCACTACTCCGAAGATTTAACATGAAAG
>NEWO01000136.1:238056-257986 GCA_003013225.1 Phalaenopsis aphrodite | reverse complement strand
AAGATCGAGAAGCAAGATTATGCATAGGGAAACATCCAAGCCTCTGCCTAAAGAAAAAGTTCAGAGTGGAGTACAGGTGGAGCCAACTAGTATGCCCAAAGCCTCCCAACAAAAACAAAAAAACCTTTACCCCACTAAGTAGGGTCGGCTACATGAATCCTTTTTCTCCATTGCGTCCTATTTAGTGTCATGTTTTCATTTAATTCTAATAAATTAAGATCATTTTTTATACAATATGCCCAAGTCATCCTAAATTTACCTGTCTTTCTTAACATAAGTCGAATCTCAAAACATCTACTCTTCTAATCGGATCTTTCGATGGTCAACGTTTAACGTGACCAAACCATCTAATTTTGTCCGTCACTAGAGCTATACCAACCCTATCACGGATATATTCATTTTGCATTGTCTCTGAGAGTAAAGCCACTCATCCACCTAATCATTCTCATCTCGGCAACACTCAACTTAGTTTTATGCTTCTCTTTTAAAGGCCAACATTCAACGCCACAGAGCATTGCAGGTCTCACCACCATCTTATTAAATTTTCCTTTCAGTCTAAGCGGTACTTTTCTATCAAACAATAGGCCCAAAACATTCCTTCACTTCTAGCAACCAACTTAAATTCTACTAATAACATTCTCATCAATATCATCATCACTTTGAACAATAGACCCGAGATATCTAAAGCTATCACACCTTTTAATAATTTGATCACCCATAATTACATTTTTGTCCCTAGAACTACTACTAAAATTACATTTCATGTATTTAGTTTTAGTTCAACTCAAATGAAGGTCTTTCGACTCCAAGATAGACCTCCATAATTCAAGTTTTTTCCGAGTTTTTTTTTTCTCTTCTTGTCCACAAGAAGGTCATCAACAAAAAACATACATCAAGGTACATCCTCCGGTAAGACCATCCATAATTAAAGCAAAAAGATAAGGGCTTAAAGTCGATCCTTGATGTAAACCAACAGAAAGAGAAAAATATTTGGTCAATCCTCCTGTTCGAACACAAAAGTTCTTGTATAGATATCTTCAATGACTTGAATATAAGTCATATCAACACCTTTCTTCTCAAGAACTCTCTAACGGATATCTCTTGGAACCTTATCGTAAGCTTTTTCTAAATAAATAAAAAACATATGTAGATCCTCCTTATTATCCCTAAACTTCTCCATCAAACCTCTCAATAAATATATAGCTTCCATAGTAGACTTGCACGACATAAATCCAAACTGATTATGAAAAATCTTTGTAATACGTCTTAAGTTCTATTCAATTACCCTCTCTCATAATTTTAAAGTATGACACATCAATTTATTTCCTCTATAACTAGCACACTCTTGTGCATCCCCTTTATTCTTAAAAATGGGACCAACTTCAATATTTCCATATGATTTAAAAAAAAAAAACAAATCTCCTTAGTAAGCCAAGAACTCCCAAATCCCAAATATTATTAGTTTGGGCGTTTAGTATATCCATATATGCTTGAATCTCCTTATTATCCCAGATCCCAAAGATTTTTTTGTCTCCCAAATCTCCTTATTATCATATGGATATCTCTTAAATATGATATCCCTAAACCCTTCAATATTTCCATATAGCTAGGAAAGTCTCCTAAATATTTCCACACTTCAATTGTGATATCATTAAGTCCTACAGACTTTCCACCCTTAGTTTTCTTTAAAGCATCCTCAACTTCTTTTTTACTAATGCAACAACAAAAATAAAACATTTTATTATTATAAACGATATTAAGATCACTAAGGAGGACGATCATATTTTCCAAAACTTCATTAAAAAGTTTATCAAAATAATTCACCCACCTATTTTGAACATCTTTTTTCTAAGAAAAACACTTTTTGATTTTCATCTTTTGATAAAAAGCCTCCCAACTAGGAAAAAATTCAAATGTCATGAATTTGAACATATTGAATAAGGTTGTACAACTAAAGGAATAATTTATTTCACTTAGCAGGGCGCACTTGAAAAAATAGATAATGACACAAAAAAGATTAAGACTTCAGAAATAAGCCTAAACTTCAAGACAACAAGAAAGAGACTAGTAATTCACGATGAACCCAGGAGAGATCATCCAACTACATTAGTCAAGATTATTCTAGAATATAGCGAGTCTGAGATAACGTGTGTTCATGTGAAGTATAAAGTTATGATGCAATGAAATATCTTTTTGCGGGCGTTGAGAGGGACATTAGTAGNCTCATGAGTTGACATTATTAAGGGAGGACCAATATGTCATAGATGCAAAATTTTTGAGCTACTTCTGGAATGTCAAATGAAGTCATTTGGGTGTTAGATTCAGTTAAGCAGTGTACAAATCAATAGCTAATCAAGCAAGATAGATGAACCACAAAACTAAAAATCGCCTTAGGATTTTGGGGGAAAGAACAACCTACACTAGGACCAATATATTTAAATAAGAAAAAGAGATCTCTTATGAGTGGTTAAACTTGACTGTGGTCCAGCCTGCTACAGACTTCAATGTAGAGTTAATTCCAATAGACGAAATTGTTTATTGAATGTGCCCTGCTGAGTACGAGTGGAAGTGACAAATTACATATTTAATAGCTCAAGAGTTATATTGTAGAAATATACACCAATATACAGCTCCAGCTCAAGTCGTGCCAAAATAGGATGGATATTTATTCTATCAGAATATGCTTTGAAATGACGAGTACAAGATCAATTTGCCAAAGGATTACATCTCTGTCACCTTCAACTTACAAGACTTGATGTCATAACACGAAGAAACAGAAGCTTTGACGGATGAGGTTGATGCTTCCCAACCGAGGGAGACAGACATAGAGCCTCAAGACTGCGGAAACGACATAAAATATGGAATTGTGGATCACGATTTTGTTCACAATCGCAGCAGCGACGATTAAAAGTTGGGCTTATTTCTTTTCTTGTTTCTTTCCTTCTCTCTTCTGTTTTCTTTCTTATTTCCCTATTTTTCAATTAGGTTAATTCCTTAATGGACACTTATATAAGTTGTATAGGTTTAAGAATTCGGTTTTTTTTTATTTTTTTATAGGGAGTCGGGGTCTCTTCTTCCCATCAAGGCCTGTATCCTAGGGTTTTGGATAGTGCTATGTTTATATCTTGGTCTCCACATGGTGATTTCCTTTCCCATCTCCTTCTGCATCCGCCCCATATCGCTCCTGACCGCCCTTCATTGTTGTCGCCGCAATGGACAGCTGTCCTCTTGCTGTCCGGCAATCCTCCACATCCNATCGCTCCTGACCGCCCTTCATTGTTGTCGCCGCAATGGACAGCTGTCCTCTTGCTGTCCGGCAATCCTCCACATCCCCGTCGATGTTGTTGTCATTCCCTCTCTGCTACTGTTGCAATTCTAGCCCTCACTATTACTTTCATCACTGTTCCAACCATCCTAGACCATCCACCTCCCCTTAGCCTTCTAACTCGCTACTGCAACCTCGCTTCTTTGTTGCCTTGCTACGCTACCACTCAAGCCGTCCAACATCGCCATCAAACCCCATCAGATTCCCCTCTTGTTTTCACCCCACTATCCCACTCTCTAACCATGCTTTGCTACCTCTTAGGAGGTCCAAACTTTTGTCGATCACAACCACCGCCCCCGGATCTTGCCCTAGCTAACGTTTGTGTTGCCAATTTTCACAATTTCATTATTTCGTGAGTCGGTTGTAATTTCCTATTAGAATTTAACAACAGAAATTATTTTCCTATCATTGCTTGTGTTAACTATGGTATTATTTTATATCAAAGCTAGGTTAACCCTATTCCCATCCTAAGGTTGCTAAAATTCATCTGAATCTAACCTCACATAAATACAAAAATCCATCCCTTTACTAATTTTTCAAACATAACATCCAAAATTTTCTTTCCCACCCTACATCATCCATATACACCCTCTTCCACCAACGCTAACCCCAACCATGCCACCAAAGAGACAATTGTCGAAGACTCGATCGAGAGGAAATGCCACAATGTTGTTTATGAGAAATCCACAAAGAGATGAATGGGAACCTTCTATAGAACGAGAAATCTTCCAACTGCAACAGAGGCTTACTGATACACCTAAAATATATAGTATTTTTATACACATTTTTATACCTATTTTTGATGAATTGCACTTCAATGAAATGTATTTGTGTCTTTCTTGTATGTACAATCAAATGGATGAAAAATGCTAAAATGAGTGAAAAATGGTCAAATTTGGAACAAAAATGAAAAAAGATGCAAAAATAAACTAGGGCGCCTAAGAGCCCAGGATTAGCGCCTAAGCGCCAATTACCTCGCGCTCAAACAAAATTAGTTACTTGAAAAAATATTAATTGGAACGGAATTTTGAATAGGTGTTTAAAGAAAACCTTGATAAAAACGTGGGAAATAGCCCATGGATACGAAAATTCATTCAATTGACTTATGAGGAGGCAACTTCTAGAAGATTCATTAAATGAAGACACCTTGAAGAGACACCAAGACATCCCTTAAATTTTTATAAGAAAAGATTTAGATTTTCCAAAAGAAAGGAGGCCAGCAACTAACCACCAAAATTTACCATCTCCGTTGCCGCCGCCGCTGGCCACCTTCAATTTATTTTATTTTATTTTGAGTGCTAGTTTGTATTGTGAGAGAGGAGAATTCAAATGAACTTCAAGACATTTGATGAAGAGAATTTGAGATAAGTGTTTATCTTTGTGACTACACTTGATTTTTAATTTAAATTTTTTGTTTGTGCGCATGATTTCTACTTTTAAACTCATGAGTGATTGTGTTTTCTTCATGGATTCTAAGCAATTTTTTTTTAACTTTTTCCTTAAAATTATAAGTGTTTAAATGTTTAAAGAAAGTTGTATGAGGTATTAGACTTCAATGTTGGAAGAAGTTGTGATGATTCAAGACCCTGCACTTCATGTACTTCTTGATTTGGCCAATTAAGATGTTAAAACCTGTTGTGAGAACATGTAAGATCCGAGATGGTATTGTCTTAGTCAACAAATGATTGGAATCACATATTAATTTCATGAATGAGAATGTAGTTCATAGGGTTGGATGCAAATAAATAGGGAAATATATTTTCAAGGGTGTAGAATTAGAGGGCTTTATAGTGACAGGCTAAAGCCCTCAATTTGATTTATAGTTTTAAGTCTTGATACGAGATGTTAGCCCCCAAGTGGAGGAAGAAGGGAGAATTCTAGAGTGAGAACTAATATCCTCTCTGCATAGTCGGTCTTCAAGACTATTCAAACTATAAATTAACCAATATTCTTTATAGCATCTCTAGTAAGGGTAAAGAATATTATTGTTTTTGTTTAACATAACACATTTAACATACTTCCACAACTGAAGTTCTATGTTTATCACTGATTCATGATAAGGAAAAAAATATTTTACTTATATTGTCTTAATCATACAAGTATTTTAGTTAAGTTAATTAGTTGCGTACTTTATTTTCAATTATAAAAAATTACAAAAAGAATCGAACTTTTATTCCTATTATAGCATCTTAAGTTTGAGTAAGAATATATATTGCTAAGTATTTAGTTATCTAAAAGTAATCTTTCCTGTGGGTTCGATATTCGGGATTTAATTAGAAAGTTTTATATTACTTGATAACGATACGTATACTTGCGTAGTATCCCATATTGAAATATTATAAATATAATTGCATACATCACATTTTACATCTCTATATATAGAAATTCGGGATCACTTACCACCTTCGAGAGGAGGCAATCCGAAAGGGCACTCATAACCACAATAGTGACTTGTCAGATCGAAAGAATACAGTGAATTCCCTCCACCATGTAAATTTTAGAGATGAAGAACAACTGCAATGAAAACTTGACATGAAATACTAAAGAATCCAGAATTTTGAAGTAAAAGTGAATTTGTTATATTTTAATGGTCATATAGATCTGAATGAGTTCGAGTGGCTTTGGACAGTTGAACATGTCTTTGAGTACCAGAATGTTTTGTGAGACATAAAAGAGAAACTAGCCACCAGCAAGTTAAAGAAAAGTGTGTTGTTTTGTGGAAAATTTTGAAGCACTTATGCTGGCGTGAGAAAAAAATGCAAGATCACTACTTGGTCCAAAATAAAACAAAAGAAATAGTGTCATTACCTACCAATTCATTATTGATAGGATGTTCAGACTCTAGCTTAAAAAATGGACAGGCGACATTGTCGGATGACTGTCATATCTTACAGACAAAGTTCAATCCCAAGATCGAGCAACATAAGTACGCTAAAGGGAACATTCAAGCCCCCGCGAGGAGAAAAATTCTAGATAAATGTTCTATTTTAATGAATTTGGGCATATTGAATCAAATTGTACAACTAGAGAAATGTTATATTTTAATAAGCAAAGAGCAGTTTATGACTAGATAGTAACACAAAAAATGATGAAGAGGTCAGAGATGAGCGCCAACTTCAAGCCGACAAGGAAGAGACGCTGGTGATTCAAAATGAGCTCACGACAGAATTCAATTAAATTACTTGAGGCTATTCTGGAAGATTGAGAGTCTGAAATAATGGACGTTCATGTAACGTATGAAATTGTGATGCCACGAACTACCTTTTTGCATGCGTTCAGAGGGCATTAATAGGATTGATATTAGATGTCCAAGATAGTCATTGCTTCGAGGAACCAACTCCAAACAAAAGGCAACCTATGATAAAAAAAATTCATTTTTTTTAGATATATAGCCTATCTCCTAAGCTGAACCTATTGATGTGGGCCCGACATGTCAGAGATGAGAAGCTTTTGAGCTATTTTCGGAAGGCCATATGGAGTCATTTGTGTTTTAAATTTAATACAGTAGTGTATCCATCAACAGCTAATCAGCGGAATGGATGAACAACATCGTTAGAAATCGCCTTAGGATCTTTGGGGGAAAGAACAACAAATTTTAGTCTAAAGTTAGTTCCTCCTAATGAATTTGTTTATCGCATGCACCTTGCCGAGTTAAAGAGGCAAATTACAAATTTAATGGCTTGAGACTTATTATAAAAATTTATGCTTATATGAGGCTCCATCTCAAGTTAAGCCAAAAAATGAAGGATAATTTTTTTATCAAGATGTGTTTTTGAATAACAATGACTACAAGATTGATTTACCCGGGGATTACAACATCTCTGTCACCTTCAACTTAGCAGCCTTGACGACATACCACAAGAAGGCAGAAGCTTTAACAGATGAGGTCGAAGCTTCTCCAACCATGGGAGATTGACGCGGAGCCTCAGGATTACATAAATCAAGAAAACCACAAAATTGCAGAACCGGGGATCTCGATTCTGCTCGCGGTCACAACAAGACTGATCCGAAACTAGGCTAATGTCTTTTCAATTTTCTTAATTTCATTCATTTTCTATTTTCTTTCCTATTTTCCTTTTAAGTTATTTTCTCAATGAACCTGTATATAGGTTGTATTAGGGTTTTGGAATTCAATTTTTTGTGTGTTTTGTATCAGGACTGTCGTGGACATCTCTTCTTCCCTTCGAGGGTTGTATTCTAGGATTCCAAGTGGTATTCAATTGTATCTTGGTCTTCAGGTGGTGATTATCTTTCCTATCCCCTTCCACATCCACTGCACATCACTCTCGGCCGCCCTCCATTTCAACAACCGCCACCGAGCAGTGCCTATTTGTTGTTTTCAATTCAGTCTTCCAATTCCAACAGCATGTCCTCATTGTTGCCGCCCCGAATAGTCATCCTCTTTTAGTCCAGCAGTCTCCCGCATCCCCCATCGCTGCCGGCATCATTCCCTCTCTGTCAACACTACAATTCTAGCCCTCCTTAGTGCTGACATTGCTGTTCCAGCCAATTTAACACCCTCCTACATCTCCTCTCAGCATTTTGCCTCGCTACCACAACCCGCTATTCCATTGCCTTGTTGTGCTACCATTGTCCAGCCATCCTACATCGCCGCCACATCCCACCGAATTCCCCTTTTGCTGCCACCCAATTATCCCACTAAGCACCCTTCGCAACCCAAAGATTCATCAAACACCACCACCACCCTTGGATCTAGTCAATTGTTGAATTTCAGTTTTATGTGAGTCCGGTATAATTTTCTATTTGAATTCAGCAATATTTCTTTTGTTATTTGGATTAACTCTGATATCAGAGAGTCGGATCTAGATTGCCAATCAAGATTCAATTTGCATATACGCACAACTGGGAAAAAAATTCCTGGTTGAATCAAATGTGTCACACAACAGAAGCAAAAAAAATAACATAAAATAAATTTTTTTTTAAAAAAAAGAAAAGCTTTAGCGTTCATGTTCTATCAATATAGCAACACTAATCATTTCACATTACCATCACAGACATGGGTTATAAGGTGAAGCAACAGGTATCTATTCTTAGAAATAAGCTAAATGTAAAACAGCTGGGAAATTCACTGTTCAAGTAGCTCATCATAGAATGGGAATACTGCTTCCCAGCTTTATCTGGACATCAACTAATGCAAGATTTCAGTATCCAGATGAACCTAAATATATAGTTTCAACAATGCATATGCAACATGACAGCTAGCTGTCTATATTGTTAAAATCCCCAAAATCTTCATTGAGTCAAGTTTCATGAGGATCTCCGGGCTTCTGGCTGCCAAAAGAAACAGAACTGTCTGTATCGCATCAACATGAGGTTTATTTTATTATGTACATCTCATTAAACATTTTAACATTTTATGGTGTCAACTGTTGTATGGATCAAAATAAGACTCTAGGATTCTTAGTGACAATAGTTGAACAAAAGTTCTGTTTAAGTACAAAAAACAGTATGATCGAATGGAATATACCTTATGCACACACATGACCAAATTCAATCATGCTGTCCAAAGGTAAGATTCCTAGAAAAGCTATGTTCATAGTATGAATGGGACATTAGTGATTTAATTTACCATGGAATAATTAGTTAAGGTGCAAAAATCATCAATAGTCTAGGATTTCCAAAAAAAAAATTTAGTCAGTTTACAACAAAAATACTCCATCCGTAGAAACTGAAAGGCCCGTAAGCAATACAGAAAAGGAAAGAGTTTTAGCCTTCTATAATCTAGAAGTACAAGAATTAGAACAATATCATAAAACTTAATCAGAAGAACTAAGAAAAGCAAATTGCCAAATGTTTTACTATGACATCATCACTTCTTTTTATTTTGAAATGCATAAAGCCCTTTTTATGATCTATAAATGGAGGAGAAAAAAACATCATAGAAATGATTCATGAGCAAATGGAAGGGGTAATACCATGCGGACTCTTAGAATATTTGAAGGAAATGCCGCCTAAATGTACCGCACCAATAAGGGCCCCAGCAACAGCATATTTTCTTGATTCCCTCAAAGCTTTCAGCTGAAAGGCAATAGATTAATTCCAAATCAATTATTAAAATGTTCAACCGACATCTACAAGACATAAATAAGGGAGGAAAACAAGAGCACAAAATGCCCAGGTGAAGGCAAGTTCCACCATGTAATGCAGAAGATGAGAACAACTAAACAAATACAGAACATTATGCTTGTACAAGGGATTTTAGTTGTACCAGAAGTCAGAAAACCAAATAGTGCAATGTTTAAATTTGAACTTCTGCAATCAAGAGCAGTAATGTCATGGGATTTTAAATTGACGCTGCTTGAATGGTGGATATAGTGAAAACTTTTTTGTGAAACCATCCCTGTATGGTTTCTTTTAATCTCCAAATGATATAAAACAATTTGACTTACACAGCAATGTGACAGAGAAAATGGGAGTAACTAAATGCACAGAACTTTTTGTGCTGTTTTGTGACACTTGCATAACATTTTTCATTTGTACCCTTTTCCCTCCAGCAAAATCCTCTAAGAAAATAGTGAAGAGAATAATTAAAAATCAAATTACCAAAGAGTTAAATAAAAATAATATTTAGCAATATTTCAACTCTTCTAGTGCTAATCATGCCGAACATTTAGCTGCATAAACACATACTCGAGAAAAATAGCATCCACAAGTTCAAGTAGCAAGTTTTAGATCACGAGTTTCTACTGAGGTACAAATTCTAAAATGAATTGCTAGATTAAGCAGTAGAAGCATGCTTCAAAATGCATGGATTCTCAAAATCAAGATCGCCTACTACTTCAGCTGACTCAAATATTAAGGTCCTTCGTATCAATATTAAATATCCATAAACTGGCTTCAGTAGGAACTTCACGTATAGAGTTGAGCAATGTAAACCCACAATGCAGAATGTCAACATTATACAAGAAAAAATGGTTTCCTTGCACATATAATCCTTTCAAACCTTGGATATTCAGATCACTCTTACAAACTAATTAATTATAAAGCCTTATTGGAGAAATGTTATGCATAAAATAGCATAACGAAGTATCAAAAACTTGAGTGACCACAGACAGTAGACTGCAGAAAAAACAACAGGAATGAAGAAAAACTTGCCAGACCATTAAAATATAAAACAAATGATCCGGGGGGGTCTCCACCATCAGATATAAGCCTGAGGGTTTAAAATTTTCTAGGAATAATCCAAATCCTATAACCTTCAAGAAACTTTCAAAAGCTTAGGGAACATTCTCAATGAAGCTTAAAATTCCTTAAAGAAAAATTTCCAACATAAGAAAATAATCCATCTAGCTCCGTGTATGCACACAGCATATTAATCCCATAAGCTTAAGCTTATAATCAAGGTTTTGATTATCACAAACATAATTTGATATGAGTCAACATTTTTATTTGAGGGAATGAAATGGATTAAGGACTTGAGTAAAACCGGTGGCCCAATTAGCTCTATTTAAACCAACGACCACCACAAAATCAAGTTACAAGTGCAAAATATTTATTTACTTTTATAGTAATAAGCTATTATAGTTCCAGATGTTAGGATGGTAGGATAGCTTGCACAGACATAATTTGAATTAAAAATTAGTTAAATTAAGATATAAGCTTAACTAAAAAATTCAGACCAAATTGTACTGTCCAATCAAGCATAAATTACACATGCTTCAATCTTGGCTTAAATTAATTAGTTAAACTTTATTTAATTAATAGAAAATAAAATTAGGATCATCATATATTATGAAATGCTATATATTAAAATTAATCAACATAATCAATTTGCAATAATTGATTTATTCGAAACTTAAAATAGTATCCTTGTGTAACACTCATAATAGAAGAAGGTTAGTTTACTAATTTAATTTAATTAATCACGTGTTTTGGAATCAAGTAATCAACTAATGTTTATGGTTAGATTCCGAATTGATAACAGTATACAATCATTAGTGTACATACAATAAGCCAATGGTTTGAATTTTAATTTGGGATAAGCATTAATTAATGATTTGATTGATTTGAAGGCTAATGTTCATTTCTAATATATTGCTATGAGCATATTTTTCAATCTATGCACTATTCCAACACTTACAAACCCAAAAAGAGAGAATTCTAGAGAGAGAAAATCAATTCATACACCAAATCATCTTTCTACGACAAAACTTAAATCATCAAGCTTGAATATTTGGCTTTTAAGAGCTTTGTTTGCTCTTGCTTAAAAAAGGATCTTAGATCTAAGAACATTGCCTTGCAAAGAGGTTGATTACTTGGCAAGTTATGCTAAGATTGGTCAATTTTATGCCGTGAAATGCATGACAATTAATCATTTGGTTGGGTAGTGATAGCATTCTTTTCGCTTCAAGTTTTAAGTGTTGTGTGTTTCTCCATTACTCTGAAAAGAGATATTTCTCTGCCTTGCGTTAACCAAGGATATAATAGTAAAAATAAACCCCACGAAAAGGACTCAGGAAGTGGATACCGACAAGCTAGGAGGCCAAATCACTGTCATTTTGCCTTTTTCTCCCTTTACAACAAGTTTTACTTCCTTTGTTAATTACTAACCTCAATCTCTTAATTGTATTATTTATTTATATTATTAAATCTTGATTGATACTATGATTAACACAAGAAGAACAAATTGAGAATAAAATAAAATATATTATTTCTATGAGATTCCTATTGAAAAATATTTGATGTATCACACTATTTTATGTATTGTAAAAGAAAAAGAAAGAATATCTATTTTATTTGGAGAATGTTATTACTTTTTTAAAAGAAAATAAATATTATTATTCTTAAAACTTTCCATATTATAGAAAACAAATTAATAAAGAAAGCTTTCATTTATTCAAATACTCAATTCGACCCTCTTGTTTGTCTAAACCTTCAATTGATACCACAGTTGTTCCTTTGTTTAAAAGTATATTTTCCCAATGAAAATCCTTGAAAGTCCATATTGTATGCTGTAATAGTAAGACTGCAGCAGATTATTTCACTACTCGACCCACATTACTTTAAAAAATACCATTTAATTTTTTAAAAATAATAATCTCTGTTTAATCATTCTATTATAGATATTCCTTACAATGGGACACAAAAGGAACGTGGTTTACATAACATAATTTGTAAATTTTTAAATTGTTCTTTCTTCTAGTACACTTAAATTTGATATTATATACATGCAACATCTTCGAAAACCTATAAGGTACAAATGAAGTATGAAACAAATTAGCACATATGAAGGTACGAATGAAGTAAAATAATTTCACATAAAATTATTAGTACATGATTGTGAACAAATTTGCATGAAACCTGAGCAAGACAATTACCAATAATGTATAATAAATTAAATAAAATTGTCAGTGTTTTACCTTCATTATTTTGAGATGCCAAAATTAGTGCCGCCATTACCGAATCCAAAAATTTATGTAACTATTCCATTAATTTGTTTGTTCACTAATTGCTCAAAAGCAAGAGACAAGTCAAAGAGTTAAGAATAATAAAAAAATGGAAAAACAAATGACACTGAAAAATATAAGAATATGGTAACCACGAGCAAATTCCTAGAAGCAAAAGTGCAGCATTGGTTAAAAGAAAATTCAATTCCTTCAAAAGCAAAAGAGAGAAGTTTTTCAAACAAGAAGAAAGATATAAAGATAAAATTTCCAACAAGGTTAATAATATGAAATGTTTTGATTTTAAAAAATCAATCACAAAAAATCAAATTGCCTCAATAATAAAACTCTCCATAAGAAATAGAAAACAAGAGACAGATGTGATACTAAAAGAAAAAATTAGTAAACTTTAAAAACTTCTAAATAAATCCTTATTTTGAATCCTCGGCGAGTGAACAAAAATTAAGGAAAATACAAGCAATATTTGCTTAATTGGTCATTACAATCAAGAGGATTAAATGATGATCAGGGACTTAATTTTGCAAAGATTTACGAAATAAAGAAGCAATAAATGAAAGCTTTATAAAATTTAAGTAAAAATATGTTTGCCTCAAAAAGAGCCATGTCAACTTAGAAAAGCATAAAAGAGCCATACATGTTGATATTGATATCAACCTTGCAAATAATTTATTCAAATGCAATAAACAAATAAATAAATAAATAAACAAACAAACCATGGCGTCGGTGTTACACAAATCAGAATCAAGATACATCATATGAAATGTTTTGATTTTAAAAAATCAATCACATAAAATCAAATTGCCTCAATAATAAAACTATCCATTAAAAATAGAAAACAAGAGACATATGATACTAAAAGAAAAAGTTAGGAAATTTTAAAAACTCTAAATAAATCCTTATTTTGAATCCTCGGCGAGTGAACAAAAAATTACGGAAAAACAAGCAATATTTGCTTAATTGGTCATTACAATCAAGAGGATTAAATGATGATCAGGGACTTAATTTTGTAAAGATTTACGGATTAAGGAAGAGGCGATGAATGAAAGCTTTATAAAATTTAAGTAAAAATATGTTTGCCTCAAAAAGAGCCATGTCAACTTAGAAAAGCATAAAAGAACCATGCATGTTGATCTTGATATCAACCTTGCAAATAATTTATTCAAATGCAATGAACAAAAAATAAATAAATAAACCAACAAACCATGGCGTTGGCGTTGCACAAATCAGATTCAAGATACATCACATGAATCAAAATCATCAACCCGGAGATTATTTCTTGAAAAAAACTGCACAAATAAATCAGAAGTGTCGAAATTATTAAAAAACTCTTTATATCATACAATATTATTGATCTTAAACTTTTCCTATTATATAAAACAAATTAATAATAAAAGCATTCTATCAAATACTCAATTCAGCCCTCTCTTGGTTGTCTGAACATTCAATTGATATCAAAGTCATTCCTTTATTTACAAGTGCAATAACCGAATGAAATCCTTAAAAATTCACATTTTAAGCTTTAGAAGTAAGGGTATAGTAGAAAGAGTATTTCATTACCCGAACCCCATTATCTGATAAAATACCCATTTGATTTTTGGAAATAAGACCGTCTATTTTAATCATTCTATTGTAGATAATCCTTACAAAGGTTGACCGAAGAAGAATGTAATTTACAGACACACTTTGAATTTTTTTAAATTTATTCTTTTAGAACTCTTGAATTTGATATTATATACATGCACCATCTTACAAAACCTATAATAAAATTTGGGATAAACAAATTATCACATATGAAGGTACAAATGAAGTAAAATAATCTCACATAAATATGTCAGTACATGATTACGAACAATTTTGCATGAAACCTAGCAAGACAACTGCAAATAATGTATACTATGTTTACTAAAATTGCCAGTGTTTTACCTTCATTATTTTGAGATGCCAAAATTGTTGCAATTACTGAATCCAAAAATTTATCTAACTATTCCAGTAATTTGTTACTTGGTTCACCAATTGCTCAAAAGCAAAAGATAGGTCAAAAAGTTAAGAATAATGTAATTAAAAAGAAAGAAACCTAGCAAGACAACTGATTACGAACAACTTTGCATGAAACCTAGCAAGACAACTGTTAATAATGCATACTATGTTTACTAAAATTGCTAGTGTTTTACCTTCATTATTTTGAGATGCCAAAATTCTTGCAATTACTGAATCCAAAAATTTATCTAACTATTCCAGTAATTTGTTACTTGGTTCACTAATTGCTCAAAAGCAAAAGATAGGCCAAAAAGTTAAGAATACTGTAATAAAAAAAAAAGAACAATACATATCCTTGAAAAATATAAGAATCTGGCAACCGCAAGGGCATGCCTTGAAGTTAATCAAAAACAAAAGAGAAGAATTTGCAAACAAGAAGAAAGATATAAAGATAAACTTTCCAACGAGGTTAATAATATTAAATGTTTGGATTTTAAAAGTCAATCAAATTAAATCAAATTGCCTCAATAATAAAAATATTCATCAAAAAGAGAAAATAGGAGACAGATTTGATACTAAAGGAAAAAAAATTAAGAAATTTCAAAAAACTCCTATATTAACCCTAATTTTGAATCCTTGGTGAGTGAACAAAAAAATAAGAAAAAAAAAGCAATATGTGCCTAATTGGTCATGACGATCTAGAGGATTAAATCATGGTTAGGGACATAATTTTGCAAAGATTTACAAAATAAGGAAAAGAAGAAATGAATGAAAGCTTTATAATATTTAAGTAAAAATATGATTCTCAAAAAAATCCATGCCAACTTAGAAAAGCATAATAGAACTATACATGTTGTCCTTGATATCAATCCCGCAAAAAATTCATTCAAATACAATGAAAAAAGGCAGACTATGGCCATTGTGTTGGACAAAGCATGTTCAAGGTACATCACATAAATCAAAATCATTTAATCATCGATCATTTAATGAAAAACAACACAAATGAATCCTACATGTCGAAAATACTAAAAAAGCTTTCTATCATACAATATTGTTGATCTTAAACTTTTCATATTACATAAAGTAAATTAATAAAGAAAGCTTTCTATCATTCAAATACTCAATTCAACACTCTCTGGGTTATCTAAACATTCAATTGATATCAAAGTTGAATGAAAATCCTCAAAAATCCATATTGTATGCTTTAAAAGTAAGTTTAACATAAGAGTATTGCACTACTCGACCACTATTATTTGATAAAATACCATTTTATTTTTGGAAATAAAAATGTTTATGGAATCATTCTATAGTAGATATTCCTTACAATGGTTGACACCAGAACAATGTGATTTACATAACATAATCTGTAAATTTTTAAAATTTTCTTTCCTTTTAGTACACTTACATTTGATATTATTTTGCATGTTAGAAAATTCGCGCTATTTGAATAATTATTTAATGTCTTAGTGTTGCACGAAGATCTAGCACACATATAGATTAAAAAAAAATAAAAATATTTTACATGTAAAAATCCGAAAAGAAAAAAAAACAACAGGGGGCCTAATCAAATCAAAGTAATCCATTATATGTGTATAAGTGCAATGGTACATCCACCTCTCACAATAGTGAGAATAGGTTATAATTTTACACTAAAATTAAAATTGTCTTTATACAATGGAAATAAAATACAAGTGTTAGAAGCAACAGCCATAACCTGACTACAATGGCCGCGGACGGTCAGTAGTCGGCAATGATGGGTATTGACTGCGACGGCGGTCGATAGTGGTTGACAAACAGAGGTTGACGGCAGCAATGGAGGTTGGTGGTTACTTGTCGAGTCTTTTCCAAAACAGACTGTGAAATTTCACTTCACTTCTTTTTCTTCCTCTCAAGTGAAAAAGCCCTATTTATAACATTTTGGGGATGGGCATTTTAGTTTGTTAGCGGACAATTCATGCTAATTTCCCATGGTCATAGATGATTTTTTATCCGAATTGAACAATTTTATGCTCGTTGGATTCCACTCATCGAGACACTCAATTCCGCTATAAATATTTCAACTTTGAATTACATTTGACCATTTAATTAACAATACAAAGTCTCCAATTGTGCTTTAATGTTTTGATTTGGGCTTGATTGGACCCAGAGTGAACTAATTTTGATATCATTGGATTTGTATTGTCGACAAGGTCAATTTAACTATAGACTTGTTGTAATTGGGGCTTGAATGATCTTAAGTTTGAATTTGGAAGAACCCCTAAAAATGCATCTATATTAGTGATTGATAATAACTTGTGATGACATATCAATTATATACATGCATCATCTTACAAAACCTATAAGAAAATTTGGGATAAAGAAATTATCAAACATGAAGATACAAATTAAGCAAAATAATCTCACATAAATATATTAGTACATGATTGCGAACAACTTTGCATGAAACCTAACAAGACAATTGCTAATAATGTATACTACTTTTACTAATATTGTTTGTGTTTTACCTTCATAATTTTGAGATGACAAAATTATTGCAATCACTGAATCCAAAAATTTATCTAATTATTCTATTAATTTGTTACTTGGTTCATTAATTGTTGAAAGGCAAAAGATATGTAAGAGTTAAGAATAATGTAATAAAAAGAAAGAAAACATATAGCCCTAAAAAGTATAAGAATCTAGTAACCGTGAGGGCAGGTCTTGAAGTGAAAAAGTGGCATTGATTAAAAGAAAACTTAACTCCTTCAAAAACAAAAGAGAAGGATTTTTCATACAAAAAGAACTATATAAAGATCAAAATTTCCAACGAGGTTAATAATATTGTATGTTCTGATTTTAAAAAGTAAATCACATCAAATCAAATAGCATCAATAATAAAAATATCCATCAAAAAGAGAAAACAGGAGACAAATGTGACACTAAAAGAAAAAAATAGAAAAATTTAAAAGCCTTCTAAATAAACTCTGATTTTGAATCCTTGGCAAGCG
Source organism: Phalaenopsis aphrodite (assembly GCA_003013225.1). Lineage (NCBI taxonomy): Eukaryota > Viridiplantae > Streptophyta > Magnoliopsida > Asparagales > Orchidaceae > Phalaenopsis > Phalaenopsis aphrodite. Next base: position 240,272 of record NEWO01000136.1, on the reverse strand, counting down.
AACAAAAAATTTAGAAAGAAACAAGTAACATTTGCTTAATTGGTCATGATGATGTAGATAATTAAACAACGACCAGGAACATACTTTTGCAAGGATTTACAAAATAAGGAGGAAGAAATGAATGAAAGCTTTATAAACTTTAAGTAAAAATATGGTTGTCTCAAAAAGAGTTATGTCAACTTAGAAAAGCATATTAGAAATTTACATGTTCACCTTGATATCAACACACAATCAATCTATTCAAATAAAAGGAGAAAAAAGGAAAAATATGGCTGTTGTGTTGCACAAATTGTATTCAAGATACATCACACAAATCAAAATCATCTAACCGTCGATCATTTCATGAAGTAAACCATGATGAATTACAAAGAAATGAACTCCATAATTCATTTAAACAACCAAAATAGAAACAAAAGAAAATGCTACGTCGCACGAGTTTGATTCAAAATGCCCCGACCACAATTATAATCAGCTAATAGTCTCGTTCAGAAAAAATAGACCATGTTGACGTTTCCAAAATATCAAAACTAGCTAGAAATGACACATTTTTTGGTCACCGTATGAGAAAATTTTTTATTAAGGTGCAATGAATACAACGAAAATGGCATGCATGAGCTACACAAAACTACGTGAAGTATTAAGAGACATTAATTTTATTTTTTTTTAATTTAAAAAATTAAAAAACCCATCAAAATCTCATAAATATTGCTTGCCTTGTACCCATCATTCCATTGTCTTCAATCACGTCAGTCTACTAAGTCAAGTTTGTGCAATCTTTAAAAAAATGGGAAACATCCTTGATCATGCTCCCTCTCAATCTCACCCCGTTCTCTCTACCACTCTCTTCCACTCCTAAACACACCTCGAAACCTGGGTCCAAAAGTAAGGAAGCCACAACTGCAACACACGTGAAAGAATCAATAGATCCTGTGGCATGTGAAGAAGAAAAAGAACTCATACAAAATTGTGCAGACAAAGGAATAGGCGAAACTACCAGTGTGTGAAGCAGAAGAGTTCAGAATTCCTAAGATTTATGTTCAATATTTGCTCGGACCCTTCTATTGATTGCATCTCTCCCACTCTACTTCCTCCACCGTCATGCTTACCAAATTCTTGAAACCCTCAATAGGCATTTGTTAGATATGGCATGATGGAACCAGCAACATGTGACAAGGAAGAGTTCTTAAAATTTACGAGTTAAAGTAAAGCCCCACCCAAAGATTGCCATAACTCACCTTGGCTCTAGTAGCAACCTTTGACAACATACTTGCCGCCGATTCCGACAACCAGCTTACAACCTCCAAATAGCCGTTGCCTTCTCTAATCCTGCACTAATAGCATCAGCCCTCATTGAACTCGCAACTATGATGACCTCTCACGACCAAAGCCGAGACACTCTCCACTTCCTCATACTCTCTTCTCTCCTTACTATTTCTATAATCCTTCTTTTCTCTTTCTACATACCTCACTCTAGCTTCTCTTTACTCTCTACCTTTCTACATTTCCTCACTCCAAGCCAACTCTCTATTTCTCTCCCTCTCTAACCTATATTTGTTTTTCTCTTCCTCTCCATCTTTCTCACTCTCTGTCCCTCTACCTCTATTTCTTATTCCCTCAATACACATATATTTTAAAAGAGGATCATAAAATAGAAAAGAAATTAAAGAAAATAAATATATAGCATGTCGCTCTCGCAAATTCATCGCCTCACCGTCATTGCCACCACCTAATGCGTGAAGGTGTAAAATGCAATGTTATTAAAAATTCCAAACTTCTGATTATGATGAATTTGACATGAGTGAAACTCATGGGGGTTTTTCTTAGCATGAAAGGAGAAACTCACAGGAAACACTCGCAAGTTAGCAAGTAAAACCTATGCATTTTTTGCTTCCCACAATGGAGAAAATAAACATTGCCAATTCTCTTATTCAAGCACGTGCACAAATTTCTAGGCTTTACAAGTTTCTGAAGAAAACATCCGTGGTGTATTAGGACAACAAACAAATGTGTCTTTTTCTTGCAGAATCGGCAAGCCTAATATTCACCTAAGATGATTCAAGTGGGGCAGACACTAGGAGGCTAACAAAATGTGAAATAAATTTACTCAAAATAAACATAATTAAGATAGCTCTGAACACAAAATCAACATAAAAATAATCACTAAATAAAGATAAAATGGAAGAAAAGGACACTTCGAACACATTATCTATAGAAAA